>KV454760.1:0-45022 GCA_001662585.1 Pseudogymnoascus sp. WSF 3629
CNTAGTTCTATATAAGCTATAAAGTGTCCTCTCTTACTTAAATCTATACTTAAGAACTCTAACCTCTCTTATAGTTAAGAGTAATAATTAGACTTTAAAGACTCCTTAAACTATAAGGGAGCTTAACTTTCAAATAGAGCATATTAAGAACTACATTATATAACATTAGAATAACTCTTCTACCTTAATTAATAATGCTATTAGCTACTTTGTTAAAGGGGTATAAGTTATAATGTATTCTACTATTCTACTTAAGGCTAAAGTTAAGGCTCTATAAGTAGTAAATGAATATAAAAAGAGAAGGGAAAGGAAGCATAAGAGATGTATAATGCAAGGGGGAAGCCTCTCTATATAAGACGTAGAGGATATCCTTTAAGGCGCTAAGGTTAATGCTTAAGTTCATATAGAGGTAGCAAGTAAGAGTAGTTAGTAGGTAGGCTCTAAGGGCTAATAGAAGCGCTATGGCTTATGTAATATTATAGGCCATAATTCCTATATATATAAGAGGTATAAGGATTTGATTATAGTTAAATAAGGGTCATTATGTAGGATAGTAGTAGTCTAATAGTACTAATAGTTAGATTTTAGTGTTGTTATGTATAACTTGCTTATGTATATAACTTGTTTATAAAATACATTAGTAAATTAAAGATATAATGTAGGCTTATATTACTTACATTACTAAGGATGACTTCTTTCCTACCTTTTATGCTATATTTAACATTATAATAATAGAAAGTAATATTTAAGGAGGGTTCTAAGGTACTAGACTTTTTCTATTTAACCCTAAGAGTATAATCTCTATACTTAATCTTAAGTTAAAGACACTAACGTCCCTAAGCTCCTACCTAGGTACTACTTAACTTTATATTTCCTAGATACTAAACAACCTAATTAAAGCTATGTTATAGTCTACATTTATTAAAAGTTAGATTTTATGCTATTAAAATAGCTCTCTAACCTTAATCTTTATAGCTATTAACTAGTTTATAAAGGGTACATTGTAAGTAATGCATTAATTAGCATTATTAAAGGCAGAGAACTAAAACCTATAATAGGCTAATGAAGTACTAAGTAAGTGCTAGAGAGCTAGAAAAACATAACTATAGCAAGGAGGATCACTTAGTTAACAAGGGGCGTAGGAGCTATAGGATGAGAGGGATGTTATATAGTAGGTAGAGTAGGAAATAAGGGTAAGTATTAGTTAGAAGTAAAGGGAAGAAACGCGTGCACGCTACTATAGCAAGTGTGGTGGGACTAAGCACAATGCGCGCACTTGTCAGATTGTAATAGACACATCTGAGGAAGAGGACTCTGAGTAGTTTCAATTGATTTCTAGTGTTATGGTGGATTTATCGCAATTATTGTCGCGTCGGCACATCTGAGTGAGGCTTTCGCTTGTCTGGGGCTTTCGCTATACATGTACGTTACAGCTCTTATCTATTTAATTACAAATGGAGAACCTCCAATTAACCCGATTATATGAAGCTAAAGTGTGGCTTGCAGGGAACCTTTCAGAGTCTGAATGGGTAGCTAACAAGATCCTCAAGATCCTGCAGTCTACACTACTGTCGTTAGTCGGCCAGAAGCCCAACCATCAGGTTAGACACGGCGGAGGACACATTAGAGTGCTGTTAAAATCTCAAATTATAAGCAATGAATTTTACATCAATACGGGCAAGGGCTAGGTGCTACAAGGTAAAAAGCTGCTCTAGAAAACCCCCACGTGGGAAGTTTCGTGGAAATTCTGGGAAAATGCTTCCTACTGTCCAACATTGTATGTACATTGATTTTTCATGACTTCGAAATTTCATCTCGACTAATCATTCACCCCAAATATCACACTCATGTAGGCATGTTTCCATCTTCCTATCCTTATTTTCATGCCCAGGTAGAACCTAGAGGAGTTAACGAGATGTTATCAAAGACAATTTTTCCGCCATGACAGATGATTCTAATGCCCTTCGACTCCTGGTAACGAGGGTAAATAGTCGCAGTCATAACTGTACCATCACCAACGAAGACCTCTACGCTGGATCGATCGATGAAGATATCGAACGTAAGCGACTTGTTGGACGGAACCGCGATAGTAGTTTCCCAAGTACCAGCCTGTCCCCAGCCAGCATTCGTAGTGTCGAGGGTGAGAATGGAGGTGGCGACATTGTACATGAGGACGGCCTCCTCGGCGCTAGAAGAGAAGAGAGTGAAGTTGAATGACTGCGCGTTGGAAGAAGCCAAGTCAACAGTCGTTTGAAGGCGCGCCGTGTTGGATGATCCGACATTGAAGGTGCTGTGGACGTTGGTCCGTCCCTTAGTAATGGTTCGCCCTGAGGCTAGAGTAGAAAGTTCTGCGACGGGCCTGCTTCCGAGGCCACCGTCCTCTCGAATAAAGAGCTGGCGGGTAATGGACTGAACTCCTGCCCATCCATTTACGCGAGAAGGCCACTTCGACGTGGGCCAGTTGCCCATCCAGGTGATAGCAAGGTTGCGGCCCGCATGGTCGACATACCACTGCATGGCGTAGCTGTCTGGGCCGGCGTCGGCGAGACCCATCTTTTCAGAGACAAAGTTCGTGCCATTATATGTCCCAACGTGGTACCAGCCGACACTATCACCGCCGTAAAAGAGCACCCACTTGTCGCCGATAGGGAAGAAGTTTGGGCATTCCCACATAGTCCCAGTGCTGCCATCTCCTTCAAACAAGACGCCGACGTAGTTCCAAGAAACTTGCTCGGCACCAATTGGATTGGTTGACACAAAGAGTTGTACTTTTCCGCTAGTGGCATCACCAGAGCCAACGACCATCTTCCATGTGTTGTCGGTAGGGTCCCAGAAGACCTTTGGATCACGAAAGCCGCTAGGAGAGCCAGTTGGTGGTGCTGCAACGACTGGGTTGCCGCTGTAGTAAGAGAAGTTAATTCCGTCAGTGCTGACTGCCGAGGAGACCACTTCGGGAAGGGCATCGGGATGGAGAGAAACGTCGTTGGCATCGGTGAAGAGCACCTGTAATGCACCAGTTTCTTTGTCTAACATTGCGCTGCCAGTAAACCGACCGCTGGTGTCAGCTGAGTTGTTGAGGTAAGGTGGGTACAAGGCAACGGGTAGTTCGCGCCAGTGAACTGCATCAGCGCTATCGACATGGGACCAGTGCATTGGGCCCCATAAAGGTGCAGCAGGGTTAAATTGACTAAAGAGTTGATGTCGGCCTCTCCATTGAATCAGACCGCTAGGGTCATTTATCCAGCCTTGGTAGGGAGTATAATGGAACTGCGGACGGACAGAGTCGACAGCGTAGATTTGAGCAGTTGACAGAGTGCTTGTAGACTTGTCTGGTTGATTTGCTTGACCGAGAACGTTGAAAGTAAGGCTACCGTCACCGAGAGCGTCACATCCGGTTCGAATATCATCTAAGTTGATATGGCCAAAGCCGGCAGTGCTGTTGTCATAGACAAGCATGTGGACACTCTGCCCAGCATATGCACTAGTGTCCCAGACAATGCGAACCATTGCCTCGTCGTTAGGTCCGGTTTGGTTGAGCAGGATCTTCCCATCATGGTCTCGGACTAATCCAACATAGAGATTCACAGCATCCCAGCCGCCACCGACCTCGAAGCTCATAACGGAGCTTGCCTTGAAAGAGCTTGAGCGGATTGAACCAGTGCCGGCATCTCCAGATTCTGCGAATCCCCATAAAAAGTGGCGGCCAACTACATTGAACGGGCCACCCCAATAGGAAGTTGTATTGGTTACAGAATTGCTGCCGAAAGCATCTCCGTTGAGGACAGTCCAGCCCTCGAGGCCATTTTCGAAGCCTGGGTTTGTTGGCCCTGGGTAGTGGCTACGGTGGCAGTCTCCCGGATGATAAATTGCGTTACCGAGAACAGGAACTTGGAACAGCGCTGAGCAAGTTAGAAGCTTGAGCAGACTGCTGTGCCTATTGGTGTATTGCATGGTGGTTGCTTGGGAAAAGGTCTGTTGTCAAAAATAAACAAGCATCCGAGGTTTCCTGACCAAAGAAGGCAACGAGAGTCCATGGCTTTCTTTTAATAATTTTCTAAACGAGAGGCTCTAGCATTCACCAGCCATTGTCTCTCGGCTTGGACCCAGCATCTGGTATGTCTTTAGCGGGCACATCCCGTGTCACCAGAATTGAATAACATACTGTTTGGTAATAATTTGAGGAGCTTTCGGTTACACCGCAGATTCCACACCATACCCCGCTCGAAACCCACGTAGCATTCCTTTGTGGAGATTATTGATAGCTCGGTAAAATTAACAGAAACAGCGAAAAAAGGGGCGGGGCCGGTTGCTCTAGTCAGGAGAATTAAGGGCTTTTATTACCGTCGTGAAAGTCACGACGGCACAAGAATGGGGTTAGAGGAGGCTAATGTCTTTCCGCGTTAGTGCCTATACAAATATGGTAAACAAGCCTCGATTAGGTGTCACCTGCTTAACAGCCTTAAGTCTAGAAGCTCTAGGGAGCGCTAGCGGGTATCGGAACGCTAATAGCGACAAGCGAGCCAAACCCTTTCCGCGTAACGTTCGAGAAGGAAATTTGGTAGTGATGGTTTGTCTGACATCGCTTCCATAAACTGTTCGCTTTGCTCATAGTTGGCTTCAACGATTAGCGTAGATCGGAAGACATGAGCGACAAGCGAACGTAGGTACGCCACCAGCCTAGCCTAACCGATAAAGTCTGCTTGTGCATCGAAAGATAGAGTGCAGCTAGCTAGTGATGCAGCCGGCGCTGTCTCTACGTACGTAAGGCTCGAAACCGCAGGGTAGTAGATAGATACCTGCCAGAATACGGTTGCATTGCATTTTCAGAAACTTGGTAACGGCAGCTAAGGACAAAAGCTGGAGGAAGAGGTGGGACTGCGACGGGAAAAGCGAGGGCTGTGGGGAAGATGACTTACCAGCGTTCGGCTTCGTGCGTAAGCTCAACGGTAATCATGAGAATAAAGGCACATAGATTTCAGCTAGGAAGTAAGCTTTTGAATCGTTTGGGTTAATTGAAAAGCGGTAGGGCGGCAGTATTTGGTAGAGTTCATTTCGTTGATCAACTCGAAATGGCCCCGACAGTGTTTGAGTGAATCGCCCCGGGTGTCCCGTTCCTCATTGCACGCACCAGTCTTGCGAATGGAATTAGCCCGAACCATCTGACCACTTCTTTTTTTTTCGGTAATGATTGTCCAAGGTGGCAACGTTCGCGCTCGGAGTTGACCTGGAGGATCTTGGGTGAATTTTGATAGGATGTCATCTTCGTTCGCGCCTTCGCATAAAGAGGGGTTGCACGAACCTGAATTTCGGAATGCATAATGGCTGCGAGATTGTCTGTGCTTAGCGGCACAGAAGGCGGTCTCGAATGGTTGTTGGAACATCCCAGTGGCTTATCGCTCCACGATCTCCGAACTCCGCGACACTAGTCTTAGATCGTCGCGGTTCCCACATGGCAGTCTCGCTGGTGCGTCTGTTGCACAGCCAATAAGCTCACCCTTAAGACTACGACACGAGTACAGTTGGACCAACTCGTGCTGGTGGGCGTTATCTTCCCCACCGTCACAAGCGGGACTTTCCATTGCCTCGCTGCGGTCCAGAAAAAACGACATTGTTGAGGCACTGTCTTTGGTAATAATTCTAGACATCCCCGGAACCGCATCTGCTCAACCACATCCCCTCTAGCGTGCATGACCCCATGGGGATAAAACGTGAAGATGGAGAGGCATAATCAGGGACGCAGGAACACCCTTAGTCTGTCTCCACTTGACCACATTTAATTGCGGTGATAAGCCTTTATACTAGTATTTCTCCCCTAGCTTTGGAAATTAAGCTTGCTCCTAATTACCTTGGCTTCCAGTTTCTGTGTTATGACAGAAGACATGGCATCGCAGTTCGTTTCCTCGTCGCAGACACTAAGTCGGCGGATAACTGAAGTCACTAAGCCAACTGATCCAGATGGACTCATTCTTGAGGCATGGGCCCAATGCTACATGGTCGGATCGATCATTATTCTGGTCTGCATCACGGTGTCAAATATGAAGCGTGGGATCCTCCTTCATAAACTCATTCTTCTAGAAGTACGCACATCACAGTCAACCTATACTCTGTAGCCTGGGATCTAACTAGCCTGCCTTCTGCCAGCTCGTTTTGGGCATCTTTCATGGCACGTTCATCTTCAACCACGCTCCAATATACGGCTGGTACTTGGCGATAACTGCTACTTTCCTCATCATCTCTTGGAGTTTACACAATGTGGTAGCATCGGCCAGAAGACAAGTATTATCTTTATCATCACTGTAGCCTTAGCTCAGCCATATTGGGTCTTAGAGATTTATGCGAACTTCACATATTTCAATAACATCAGCAATATTTACTTGAGGACGAGGATATTTGAGGCACTGTTTAGGTAGCAATCCTTTCAGTACCCTGCATAGTCCATCTTTCAGTCGTTTGCTAATCAATTAACAGGGACCCATGGTGGGTATACACAACCTGCTGCCTCCTCTACAACATTCGAACTCGTTACAACTTTGCCTTCTTCGAACTGATATACATCTCACCCCGTTTCGGAATCATGATACTCCCAATGGTCCTCTCCATACTCTTCACTATAATCGACATCTGTGCTGTAACCGACAGGCTCAAATCCGCTTTGCCTATTGGCATTAATCCCTTCTGGAAACTCGCCTTCGTCTTCAAACTCCTCACCGACTCAGTGATTCTTGATGACTTTAAGTCAGAATTGGATAAGCTGTCTCGTTACAACTTATCAAGGTTCGAAGACCGATTGGACGAAAATTGGGCAACCTCAAAGAATATAAAAATTCACAGAGAGAAGGAGCGAGTCGCCTATGCCGCCTATGCCGCCTATGCCGCCTATGCCGCCTTCGCCGCCCAATGTTACGACGGTTGCTGTGGGTGGGGTTGAAAGTTGTGAGTGGGTGAAGCCTTGGATTGCGGTTACGACTGAGACAAAGGTCGAAAGTTTTCATATGAAAGACATGCGTGGGCCGGCTTCTCCTGGAGCCCTGGGGAGATGAGCTGAATTTGGAATAGCTTTGTAACCATAGTGTAAAAGTTGTGGCGCTCTCATAGTAACATTGAACGAACTTGGATTGGATAACGTGCCCCATCCTCAAGTGCAACATGCCGGCAAATTGCTACGGAATCAAGTCGTTGTGCAGATCTAGTGCATTGGTAAAGCAATAGAATGGTGGCACATACATCTGTGGTCCTGTGCCTCCTTGACTCCTTCTCTGAACAATATGAAGTAGCTGTAGCAGTTCGATCAATCAATATGTGTATTCTTGGGGTCGATCGATGCTGTAATCCGAGCCCGACGCCCGCCAATAAGGCTCTCCTCTAGAGTCTCATCCCGGCCATTCAAGATCGTCCAAAATTACTAGATTCGACCGATATATGCCGTCCTCGCCGTATTCTCCGAAAAGAAATCCCGCAAGAAACTTGCGGACCCCGGGAAGGAACAGCGAGAACCGAATTGCGCTCTGACCCTCAAAACCTAATAGAAACATTCCTATAATCGATGGGGCGCAACCTCATATATAACAAACAGAGGTACTTGCGGGGGCGCGTCTTGAACAGGGATATTTGCGTGTGGGAACCGGGGAGTCACATGGAGAAACGGTCAGTTACTCTCAATAAAGTGGCAATTTCTTCAATGAGCTAGTCTATCAAGCTAAGGCGGGCTGTCCAGGTTTATTCGTATTACATAGCAGGTAAATTTAGAGAGGTAGAAGTTACCCCTCCTCAAACGTAGCATCTCTGTACTCTAATTTCATATTACCGACGGCATATAAAGGAAAATTTAGAACATCTCGTGGACACCTTCCCCGCAATCCCCTTCTTATGGCGCGGGACAGATGAGGGGAAGCAATTAATCCTTGCAGTGCCTGATGGACGATGTTTGCATAAAAGGCGGCAGAATCTTCACGATTCTACCCCATTCAATTCAGTCATCTTGTTGCATTTGGAGATATCTCAGTTCCGCTTCGGATTGTGTACCTTTCGTTCACTGTAATGGCGAACTTTATTCGCCTTGCCTTGACTCTCGGGCTCCTTGCGTCACAGATTGCATCTGCTCAGACCTACAATGAGACCTATCGTCCTCAGTATCACTTTACGCCATCCCAAAACTGGATGAACGATCCAAATGGGCTGCTCTATTACAATGACGTCTACCACATGTACTACCAGTATAACCCAGGAGGGACGACCTGGGGAGCCATGTCTTGGGGCCACGCAACCAGTAGTGATCTGACCCACTGGCAACAACAACCAATCGCGCTTCTAGCTCGTGGCTATCCAGGCACAATCACCGAGATGTTTTTTTCGGGCTCCGTTGTTGCTGATGTTCAAAACACGAGCGGCTTCGGTGTTAATGGAATTATACCCTTTGTTGCCATATATACGTCATATGTAAGTATGCGACGTTCGTGGACTACTGTGCTGATTATTTCGTTCGTTAGTATCCTGGGTCAGAGAAGCTACCAAGCGGAAAGTCTGTCGTCGGTGGCCAGCAAGCACAATCGATAGCTTATAGTCTGGATGAAGGCATGACTTGGACCACGTACGATGTTGGCAATCCTGTCATTCCTGTTCCTCCGCAACCATACCAGGACCAGAATCAAAATTTTCGGGATCCGTTTGTTTTCTGGCATGATCCTAGCCAGAAGTGGATTTTGGTGGTTTCTTTGGCCCAACTCCATAAACTACTAATTTACACCTCTACAAACCTTAAAGACTGGACCCAGGTCAGTGAATTTGGCCCTGTCAACGCAGTTGGGGGTGTGTGGGAATGTCCCAGTATCTTCCCGCTTCCTCTTGACGGAGATGAGACGAACGTCAAATGGGTTGCACAGATCGGGCTCAACCCTGGTGGACCCCCCGGTACCACTGGCTCCGGAACGCAATATGTGGTAGGGAGCTTTGATGGAACAACATTTCTTGCGGACTCCACTCCAAGCGGTGCGATCGTTTTCACAGATTTTGAAGGCAAAGGCACCTTCGCTGATCTTGGTTGGACTGCTACGGGAGACCTAGTTGGAGCAAGTCCAGCCCAAGGTACCCTTGCCGGACAACAGACTGTAACTGGGTACCAAGGCAGTCGTCTTGTGGATACGTTCTTGAATGGAGATGCCACCACAGGAACCCTTACCTCACCATCCTTTACCATATCGCACAAAAACATCAATTTCCTCATTGGTGGGGGGGATTTTCCAAACCAAGAATGCATTAGTTTGATCATCGGAGGCAAAATTATATTTACCGCAACGGGTTCTAATAACGAAGAACTACTACCGAAAACCTGGGATGTGAGCGCTCTCGTCGGCCAAGTTGCAGTCATTGAGATTGTTGATCTCTTGACAGGCGGCTGGGGCCACATCAACATCGATGAAATTACTTTCTCCAACCCAAGCGATACCATTTTTCAAGATTTTGAAGGCACTGGGACGTTTGATAGTCTTGGTTGGAGAGCCACAGGAGACTTGACTGGAACGAGTCCAGCTCAAGGAACTTTTGCCGGCCAGAACCCTGTGACGGGGTATCTTGGGAACCGTCTTGTGAACACGTTCCTGAATGGAGACGCTACTACTGGGACGCTTTCGAAAACCTTCATTGTCACACAAAAGAGTATTAGCTTTCTTATTGGAGGAGGAAATTTTCCGAATCAGGAATGCATTAACTTGCTGGTTCAAGGCCAAGTTGTGCGTACTGCAACAGGTTCTAACAGCGAGCAATTGATGTGGCAAAGCTGGGACGTCACTGGTTTTGTGGGCCAAAATGCTACTATTGAGATTGTTGACCTGTTATCAGGCGGCTGGGGTCATATCCTGATCGATCAGATTACCTTCTCTGACTCGTCGCAGGGAGAGGATGGCACAAACTGGATGGACTGGGGCCCAGATTTCTACGCTGCCGCGAGCTTCAATGGACTTTCCTCCACAGATCGAGTAGACATTGCATGGATGAATAACTGGCAATATGGCGGAGCAATCCCTACAAGCCCTTGGAGGAGTGCCATGTCCATACCACGGATACTATCGCTACAGACGATCAATGAGAAAGCAACCCTGGTGCAGCAGCCCAAGGAGGATTGGGCCTCACTAGAGACAACGGGCAGCTACTCAGGCTCCTGGAATGTTGTGCCAGAGGGCAATCAGACATTGCAACTATCTGGAAAGGCACTAGACATCACACTAACTTTCTCTGACCGATCATCAGTATCGCCGTCGCCTCAGTTTGGCCTCATTCTCCGGGCAACTCCCGACCTTACACAACAAACGCGCGTTGGCTACGACTTCAGCACTAAGCAACTCTTCGTCGATCGGACCAAATCGGGAAATGTTGGCTTTGACGGCACGTTCTCAAGTGTGTATTATGCACCGTTGATGCCAGCTAGCAATGGTATTGTAACTATGCGTATCTTACTTGACCGGTCGTCGGTTGAGATCTTCGGAGGCAATGGGGAAGTGACGTTGACGGCTCAAATTTTCCCAAATGACGATGGAACTGATGTTTGGGTCTTTTCAACTGGAGGTGATACGAACGGGGTTACAATGAAATCAAAGGCAGTTGGGTCGGCCTGGCAAAACTCTACTGGTAACGAGACTTCCACATCATCCAGTACCGCTACAAGAACGTCGTCGACAACGTCTACCACTATTAGGACATTCACTTCATCATCCAGCGCTGCTCCAACAACCTTGTCGACAATTTCTACGGCTATCGAGATATTCACTTCATCCAGCTCTTCTGCAACATCCGCATCATCCAGCGCTGCTGCAACGTCGACCGCCGCTTACGACTTTCGGCCCACGTTTCATTTCTGCCCGGAAGAATATTGGATGAATGAGCCTAACGGTTTGATAAAAATTGGCTCTACGTGGCATCTCTTCTTTCAGCACAACCCAGACGGAAATTTTTGGGGTGACATGAGTTGGGGACATTCAACCAGCACCGACCTACTTCACTGGCAATACTTGCCGGTCGCGCTTCCGGTCGAGAATGGTATTCAATGTTTTACGGGAACTTCCTGGTACGACGTTGACAATACCTCTGGTTTAGGCACGACGGCGAATCCGCCATACCTTGCCTTCTACACCGGCTACTTTCCTTCGAGCGGAGTACAAGATCAGCGACTTGCTTATAGCTTAGACGACGGGGCGACTTATACTAAGTTCGCGGGAAACCCTATCATATCCCAGACACAGGAATCACCTCACGATATATCAGGAGGTTTGGAGGCACGGGACCCAAAAGTATTCTTCTATGGCCCTACAGGGAAATGGATCATGATTCTTGCGCATGGAGGACAAGATAAATTCTCTTTCTGGACGTCTCCCGATACAAAAACCTGGACTTGGCAGAATGACCTCACTGCAAGTAATATCCCTGGATTTCCGGGTGGGGCTACTGGATGGGAAGTACCAGACTTTTTCGAGCTCCCGATCGAGGGTACCAGACAATCGACCTGGGTGTTGATGTTTACTCCCGCGAATGGGTCCCCCGCCGGTGGCAACGGAGTTGTGGGACTTACTGGATCATTCGATGGGACTGCTTTTAAGGCGAACCCGGTTGTTCAGGACACGCTATGGCTTGATTATGGACGAGATTGGGATGGGGCCCTGAGTTGGGAAAACGTCCCTTCACCCGATGGGCGTAGGATTCTCGCCTCAGTTATGAATAGCTACGGTTCTAACCCGCCGACGAATACGTGGAAGGGCATGCTTTCGTTCCCTCGCACATTATCGCTTAAGGAGCTAAACGGGGAATTAACTTTTCTCCAACAGCCGATTACTGAATTAGACGCAGCTAGTACCTCACTCACCCTTATAACGAATCAAACACTCGCACCTGGGCAAACACTGCTTTCTAACATTCATGGTAAGGCACTAGATATCCGTATCTCATATATTCCAGCCGCCGGCTCGACACTCTCTCTTGGAGTCCGCGTTGGAGGTACCGATCAGACTGTTATCAGATACGTCCAGTCTAGCGGCCAACTTCAGGTCGATCGAACTTCGAGTGGTAATATCTCGTATGACCCTGCTGCGGGCGGGGTTCATGCTCAAACTTTCAAGCCTGATGTGAACGGAGTAGTTCAACTGCGAGTCTTAGTAGACGAATGTTCAGTAGAGGTCTTTGGCGGAGAAGGTCAGGCGGTAATATCTGATTTGATCTTCCCATCGATGACTTCCGATGGCCTCTATTTGTCTACCGCTGGAGGCAATGCGGTATTGCAATCGGTAGATGTGCGTTCGGTAAAGCTGTAGTGGGGAATCTACTTTGTGAGGATTTAGTGGCGGGAGAATGACATTATGAGGGGTTGGTAGTGGGGGCGGCTCATTGGTTCGGTGAGCAAACTGATGGTTGTTTCACATAACGTATGTACATAGCGAATGATACATTCAGATGTGCCCACGGATCTTTTCTACTAAAGACTAAATTCCTGTGCGACAACATACGTCCTGGAAAAACGACGAAAGCCATATATAAAGGCCACAGAGGCAGTAGGAAGACTTGAAAGACGTATTATGGATTAGGAAAGACAAGAGATGCCCTTTGTTACCATTTAATTAGGATTTTATTCTACCTTATAACTTATCCTTTTCGTGAGCTGTGAGCGAGGTTCAAACATTTTGTAGGATTCTGGAGGCGACGCAATATGATTCGTACGCGTTCTGACTGAGATGTTAAATTTAGCCTTCCACGTGGTTTTCGGTGAGCTACCTTACGCGTTTCTATGTCGTGGTGCTGGGCCGCAGTGGCCGATATGTGCTGAGGTTGGGAGACAACACCGGATCTGATAGGTAGGCTAACAATTGTGGCTGGGGTTGGATTCTAAGTGAATGCCACACTAACGTTACTCTACTGGGTTTAGCGCCCGCATTATTGGGCAAGGTGCGTGGACGGCTGCGGCCACTTTCAAGCTCTATAATTATTTTCACGTAGATAATCTTCATATCAACTATTGGAGAATCATGTGCGTAAAGGTAAGAAATTACAGAGAGAATATGAATTTGCACTATGCTACTCGATTTAATCTATATTGCTCTGCTGACTTGACTTTTCAGTGTTCTAGGCTCTCAAAAAATCTTTTTCTGATGTCCTTCGCAATTTCAATGTTATTCCGTGCTCTTTCTCTGCTCGCGACGGCCCTCCTCTCGAGCCACTTCTCACGGTCATCAACGAATTCTTTCATTCTCTCATCTTGCTGTTTGAGGTTTGCCTTCTGTAGCTCCGTCAGGTCCTTCGCAGCAGGGGTTTCTGGCTGCTTGACCTCTGGTCGGTTAGGAAGCCGTTCCGCCACTGGAAGGATATCTAACTTCGGGCCAGGCAGTGTCTGATACCAGTATGCGGTACTGGACCAGTCGTCGCTGAGGTGATTCGCATGGCCATTTTCCAGAGTCACTTTGATTTTCGAGTTGAAGCGTACAGGATCTGGTAAGTGCCAGCGGTACGATACCTGGTAGCCAGGCACGTCATCCTCATGGATGATGGTCCCTGCGAAAGGAAACGCATTTTTCTGCATGCCCCATCCCTGACTAAAGTAGTCTTCACCACCGGTACCGTGCATACTCGGGGGCCAAGTGTCATCATCAATGAAGATCATGTCATCGCCCTCGCCCCACCATGTCCCTTGGAAATGCAGCACAGAGTGATTGCATCCGATGAAGGCCCCTGCTCCTTCGGTTTCGAGAATTGTATAGTTGCCTTTGCCGTCCAAGTTAGGCACTTGGGTTTCGAGGCTATTCGTCTGCGTGTTTTGTGAAGCCCAGCCTTTCGTTGGGTTTTCTCGTCGCCAGTGTGCATGAAAGTAGAGGATCTCTGACGGATTGAACGGAGCTGGGCGAAGCTCGTAGTCGATGTAAAAATACTGGATGTATGCGTTCTCGCCTTGATTTTCAATCTCGATTCTTGCACGCTTGTTGAACGGCATAGGGACATAGCAGTTGAATGCGGCATTTCCACCGAATTTCTTCTCTTCCGACGGCTTGACACTGACGGTAAATGGCGTGGACTGGAAATTTGCGGCCATGGAATGACCCAAGCAGAAGAAGTCTCCGATGGGTGCCAGGACATTCGGCGTCTCGGAGTCATCCCAGTACATCTTGATGATGACTTTTCGGTAATAATCTGGATCGTTATCTTCGTAGTTCAGACCCAAAGCATTGTGGATCTCCATCATGGCAACGCCCGATTTCGAGTATGGGATCAACCCGGGACCAAGAATGCGGCGGCAGGCCTGAACAAACCACAAGTGAGTAATTTTGCCCGGACCTTCGATATCACACAAGGTGGCAGTCTCGCCTGGTTGAACTATAAAGGCATCCTCGTTCAAGCCGGATTGATCCCAGCTGGAAATTCGAGCACTACGAGCAACCTTGCGTTGCGCTGCAGCCGACATCAAGTCGCCATCAAGAAACGCGGAGGGGGACATGTTTGTGAATAGAGGAGTAGTCTCTTGGTGAATGATAGATTTTGGAGTAGCGAGGACTTATTAATAATTGACTCGACGTGTGAGAGAATATGAATGAGAGAGGAAAGTCAAGAGGGGAGTTCAATGACGATAGTTATACTCTTGAGGACAGCCATTCTGCCAGACGAAAGTGGGCCAAGAGTCGCCTGCTATTAAGGTACTAAATGCACTTCGTTGATAGTAAGTTGCAAAGAAAAGGATCCCCTGAATCTACTCCTTGGTAACATACCAGCGCTGGTGTGGGAATTCCAGTTCTGTAAGCGGCGTCTTTTGAGGGGGGTGGAAGCGTGACAGTGAAGGTTCATCTCATCGTTATCGGAACAATCGTCCCTATTTCCGCGAAGTGAGGAGTGGGGCATTTCCCCACATCCCCAAATCAGTGGCACCTGCGGGGTAACCCTACTCGCTGATTCGCTCAGGCGCCAACCCCGCTCGTTTTGGACGACCCGCTCGACAATCGTCTGCCACACCAGTTCCATAGTAGTATATTTAACTACTCGCGCTCGCGGACACCTGCACTTTGACCGCTGATGCCTTCTCGTTCTACAGCATCTTTGTCTCTTCACGTCAGTCGCAAACCCCGATAATCCTCAGCAATTAAAATGATGCAGCAGGAAGCACCGCATGAATCTGATGGCCGGCGGAGCAATACAACTAGTCCCCGATGCTACTCTTCACCACCACAATCGCAACCCGTGGCCCCACGATGTCGACCGACCCTCCGGACAAGGACACGAAAGAAATCCGCCATTGCGTGTGATACATGCCGCGCTAGACGGACAAAATGCGACAGCCAAAGGCCTTCATGTTCCTACTGCCAGTCTCGTAGCGTCGACTGCCACTACCCACAGCCTGCAGCAGCTCCAGAAACTACGTATGAAGTCCTTAGCCGACCTCTCCTTACAAATATGCCTGATACTGGTGTCTTTCTTCCATCAGTGGAGCAACTGCTGACGCAATGCCGGCAGATATGAAGTTGCGCTTGCCACCATCCATCAACGACTCGATCACCTGACTAGTATACTTGAGGGGAGCTCCTCGCCGAGGCCCCAATGTGCAACCAATGGTGCAGCCGATGCTGCGATGACAAGAGAACAATTGACTGGCTTCGAAAACACCCCTTACAAACTGCTCAACACACGACGCATGATGGGTGCCTTAGGCCTGGGAGAGGATATTGCCGATGAGCTTACCAGGCTAGAAAGGATGCCTTTGGCAGCTCTGAGCTATGCTGGCGCTTCTCGGTTATGCATTGTCCAGCATCACCAAGCTGCTAGGTAAGCTCCCATTTCTAGAATATTCACTTATGGTACGGCCTAATAGCAATATTTGAAGCGCCCTAGCGGCTTTTTTCGAGCACGTCCATATCTGGTATCCAATTCTGAGCCCCGGATTTTCCGAACAGTACTTTCGCATCATATCCGGGCCGTTGATACCGTCTCCTGATTCATGTCTTGTCCTACTTGTGGCTGCAGTTGGTCTCTTGGCCCAGGAAATTATCTGCAATAGCGATTTAACCGAAAGCACCCATAGCTCTTACTTCGAGGCTGTAATGACATCGTTACCAATAGTCGTGTCAGACTGCGAGTTAACTAGCGTAAAATGTTTGGTGTTGATCAGCATCTACTACTGCTGTCTTCTCAAACCTTATCAAGCACATAACTACTGTCTTATTGCGTCCTTCAAGATACAGAATCTGCTCAAAGGGTGGGTACATTTCCACTAAGTAGACGACGCTTGCCATGAGCTAATGTTAGAAATCATAGATGTGCCAGCATAGAGCAGTGTAGCCCGGAGACCCACGAACGGGCAGTTCGAGTTTATTGGGCTGTTCTATTACTCGAAAGGTGAGCTTGATGACTCCTAATATTGCAGTTTTCTAAAACGTTTAGTGAGCTTGGCGTGAATTTTGATGTTGCAAATAGCGGCATATGGACCCTGGACGAATACGTTAAGCTTCCAGATTGCAGCGACACGTGCCAATATGACATTGGGGTTGGATCCCCTCTCGCAGCATTATCTCCTTCAAGCGTGCTATCAACAGCCAGTGCAAACATGAATAAAGTCCAGTCGTATTTTCTCGCGGAGATTTCCATGAGACGCATGTTACGCCGATGCAACACTGCGATTGGACGAGATGCAAGGGGAACAATATACTACGCGCCGGGAATCGCGCTCGAGCTTGAATCGCAGTTGGATGAGTGGTACAACTATCTACCGGAAGTAATTCGATTCCACCTTGATTTCGCCACTGCGACTTTTGAAGTTCCGCTAGATGAATGTCCGCTCCGTAACTTCTTGCGCGTGCAGTACTACTGCTGCAAGGTTGCAATATATTGGCCTGCAGTATACCAGGTGATGGAAGATGGAGTTGCGAATGGGCAACTCCTTGATCATTGTCAAAAATTCTTTGCGTCGTATGTTCAACTCATGCCAAGTATCATGGCTGCTTTCCAAGGATGTATCGTAAATAGGTGGACAATATTTGCAAGGTAAGAGATGTTCTCCCCTTTCGCAGCAGTCTCAAATATCTATTACTGGAAATAAAATTAACATTCAAGTAGCATATTTACGAACACTATGGCTGCCATGAAAGCTGGAAGTACAAGTTGTTTACATGCCATCAGTTCTCCGCAACTGTACCAGTGTTTTGCCTTGACGAGAAATGTTAATGAACGCGTCATTACGACGAGCGCATCTTTATCTTTGCTTAGGAACACTTTGATGGAGAAACTTGCAGCCATATAGCCCTCCTGGGATAAGACCTATAAATGGGCCGCATGACAAACCCAGAATGTACTAAAAAAAACCTACCAAGAAGGGAGCCACCATGATTGGCTGCTGCCAGGAAAAACTGCCAAATCTGGTAAATCTTAATCCTCAATTCTAGAACTCTAATTCTTGAGCTGTACATGGCCCAACGGTTCCATACCGTTCAATCCGTCCCAAACGCTAATCTTCTCGATTATTGCACTGTTGTCCAACCCCGTTGCGAATGCAGTGACACCGTTATTGCCCTCGTAATTGCAAGAGTACACCATCGTTGCCAGTGCAAAGCGATCATTGGCATAGACTTCGAGAATGTCCCCATCCGAGATGATACGGATTCGAAGTTCCTCTTGTTCATCCTCGCTAGTGGAGGGGTCTCGGGTTTTGAAGAGAGTGAAAGGCCCCTTCTCTGGGCATCTATTAATGTCTATGTATGGTGTTGAGACACTGCGATCCACGGTAATTGTTTCGGCAACGAGAGAAAAAACCACAGTGGTGCAAATTGAAAAGTCACTGTTGTGACGCAGGTAAAACCCTACTGTTTCACAGCCTGCCGTTACCGATATTGTGGATTCAAGTTCCCACGTTGGTGTCGAAATAACGGTCAAATGTTCCTGCTGTATTGGGGTTGGTCGAGGTAGGAAAATCTGATTCCTCTCATAGAACCGGAGACAACTATCGCGCAGACGGCTCATTTCTGAGATGGGCCTGACGCCCAGCGTGTGCAATGTTGTAGAGCCGTTCTGTTCTACCTGTCGTTCCACGCAGGTAATCTCAGAAATTTCGCAGTTCAGTGCGCTGATGACGTTGGGGATCGAGAGAAGAAACACTTCACGTGGAATGGATAGAGCACCGTTCCATCCTTTTCTTTGAGCATGTTCATCCGTGCAATCCTCCTCAGGAATCCAACCATGCACTATCCGCCTATTAGATAGAGGTTCGAGGAAAGAGTTTGCCGCATAGTAACTTCCATGGTCAAGAATACCGCCAAATATGAATTGGAACTTGATACTGTCTCCTTTCTTGACCAAGTTGCCGGACATCCAGACCTGCTGTCTCACCGTCCTCGGAGAAGTAGCCGCAGGGGAAATAGAATTGTCAATATGATCACGCTCAACTTTCCCTTCTGCACCAATGATGAGAAAATCCCGCGATATCGAGTTGGATTCGAGTGTCATGAAATTGGTACATTCCCAATTGATCCCATAATTGCCACCCCACTTCTTGGAGGGCTGATAACTGATAGATAAATCCACCAAAGAATCAAGATAGTCCCATTGCCCTAAGGCTTCTGGCTGGATCTCATACAAGAATGTAGTCGGACCTGAACCCGCAATACCGCCAGACACAAGACCATAAAGCGATTTCCCACTCTTCCCACGGAGTCGATCCAAGGCAGGCCAATTTGCAATATATGGGTCACGAAAACCCGTCACGTGAACATCTTGAGGTTCCCCCTGAAGGATTGGATTCTTGGGTGATTTTCTCCATGTTGAGCCACCATCATCCGATGTTGCTAAGGCCAAACCTGCTGCATTCCGTGGATATGGCAGTGTGCTCCAGTGAAAAGGCAACTTGGACGCGGAGGAGTAGAAAACCGTCAGCTGCCTGTTATTTGCGTCCGTAACAGGAGCAAAACAACCCGTAAAGACCCCATCTTGGTCATACTCTTTATCTGGACTTAGTGCGGGCTGGATTGGCATGCTCTCCCAGGTCAGGAGGTCTTTGCTAGTTACATGAACCCATGACATGTTTGCCCATTCAGTGCCATAAGGATTACCTAAGGTGATAAAGTGATTGAATCAGCCACGAATAACTCGTTAGACAAAGTATTGCGCGGGGACTCTTACATTGGAAGAAGACGTGATACAGCCCAGTACTTGGATCGTATCCTGGGGCACATGGATCGTTTATCCAACAGGGGGCGGTAATATGGATCGTTGGCCGCTTATAGTGGACGGTTTGGAGATTTTGCAAGATGAGATTTGTTGTCTTTGTTTCAATCTGTAGCCGGGACATACTGACACGCCTTCGGGGACTACTCTTTAGAACAGAATCAGAAGTCGGTCGCTCGAAAATGAAGTATACTCTTCATGCCCTTCTACTTTCTAACTTATCTAGTCCAAAAACTTCTAGGGGAGACGTAGGTGCTTATGAAGAATATTTAGAGCTCATCTAGCAATTCCAAGTGTCTTGAGCCTAGTGCACGTAATGCTGTACCTGGGTGGGTATTGCTACATGCGCCAACGACGCATGAACAGCACTAGTGTTTGAGAGATGGTTAGGTAATGTGAATTTTAAGTAAGAAAGGCATTTTGTTGGTAAGTCCCCGTACTACTTCTCCTAAAGCAGAACCCAGAGACGTATGACTGTTTACTCCTTGCTACATAAAGTAGTGTGCGTGCATGCAATTCGACTCGGCCAGAAGCCATTTCAGAATTGCATCGCGGTAACTGTCTGTCACTCCGCGATGCCACAAGCCAAATGACTCGTGCTTTCAAAATTATGGACCATCGCGGAGGATTGGTGTTTCTCCGCGAGATCTTGGCACCACTTCAGGATGTCCACGAATTAGCGGTGGGCCATTGCTGATTGTGGGGCGTTTCGGGTCGTTGCCTCGGGTCATTGGTTACCCACATTTCTTAAGCCACGTCTTACCCCGCCTTCTTCCCCAATGACTTGGGTGATCCTACGCCACAACCCCCACAACTCCGACCACACGGTTAACTTGGCCAAGTCTGGGGTTTGTGGGGAAACCGTAGGTAGACAAGGACAGACTCCTTCTCGGAATCTAGAATAAGTAAGACTTATGAGTTTACCTATAACAACGCTACCTCCAGATTCCAATGCTCGAATTATTAAATCACAGACAGCGACTATCCTCTCCCAACTTCAGACTCCTGACTTACTGATACTGAAGGCAATTGAGTTAAGACATTGCTCAACCTCGCCGCCATGACTCTGGTTCAAGGGTGAGCATGAAACAAGACCCTTCATGTGACAATATTAACGCTGTCTCATTGCAGTGTTGACTACTCAGTCGTGAACCCAGAAAAAAAATGGAAAATTCTGAGGTCGCAGTCACGCTTCGCTTTCTGGTGTGAGTGTACTTGATCATTACAAATCCCGGGTTTGATAACTAATTTGATGCCCAGCTCTTTGGATTTCCACTGGTGTCATCATGCAAGGTTTTGATATCGTGGCCGGTGGTCAGCTAGCTGCTCTACCTGCTTTTCGAGAGCAGTTCGGAACTCTCCAACCAGATGGGAGCTACTTGATCCCAGCTTATTACCTCTCTGCCTGGAACTCCATTGCTCCTGCGTGTGAAATAGTGGCTACTTTTATCTTTGCACCCATGCTAGAGAAGTTTGGACGCAAACCCGCGATCCTTGCTGCGTCCATTATATCCGTAACTGGTGTCCTGCTTCAACAACTAGCTAAGGATTGGAAGGTACATTTAGCTGGACGTGGTGTTAATGGTAGCTTACTCTCCATGCATCATATCAATCGACGAGCTCGTATTAACAGGCCTGCCTAGGTATTGCCATTGGTATAATGTTCACCATAGCTCCTCTGTGGATTGGCGAGACCTGTCGTCCTGAACTCCGTGGCTTCTTTCTTTGTTTCTTCAACACCAGTATTGTGTTTGGACAATTCGCCATGTACGTTCCTCGAGACTATTGAACTTTTCTGAAATGCTGATGGCTTTAGCGTGGTGGTATCGAAAGGAAGCAGCAGCATAGATGGTAAATGGTAGGCTTCTGTTGCACGCAACTATGAGACATAGCGCTGACTTCTTTAACTTTGAAGGCAGTGGTGGCTTCCTATTGTTGCCATGTACATCTTCCCGCGTATGTCATCCAACACCGAGGAGCCCCTAACATTTTCCCACTGCCTTCCCTTCTCTCCACCGGTACAGACAACTGACCGTACAACTCATAGTTATCCTTACTGCCATTTGGCCCTTCTTCCCTGAATCACCGTACTGGCTCGTTCGCCAGAACCGCACCACCGACGCCAAGAAAGCCCTCCGCCGCGCCTATGGCTTTGAGGGAGCTGACTCGGCATTTTATGACGTAGAAGTCCTCCGCATGGAAGAGGAGATACGGATCACAACCGAGTTGCAAGGCGATCTTGCCGCCAATCATAACACTTTCTTGGGTATCAATGTATCCGCCGAAGCCGAATGTTTCCGTGGCATAAACCGCCAGCGCACGTTGACTGCAATTTTTGCTGCCAGCGCACAACAAATGATTGGAGCCACCTTCGTGATTGGTTATGCGACATACTTTTTGGAACTCATCGGGATTACTAATTTTTTCAACGCTTCGGTTGCGCTGTATGTAGTCATGCTTCTGGCGAGCATGGCTGCGTTCCCACTTACAGAGATCTTTGGACGACGTGTGTTGCTAGTTTGGCCTCAGTTTGTTCTATGTTTCATGTTACTTATGATTGGAATTATGGGGTGCGTACCTAACCAGACCCGGGCGGGCCATGGTATTGTGGCTTTCATCTATCTGTGGGCCATCATCTACCAACTTTCTATTGGTGCTACTGGATTCGTCCTTGCATCTGAAATTGCAACTATGCGGCTCCGCGGGGCAACTCAGGGTCTGATCACGATCACCAATGCTTGTTGGGGATTGATCATGCAGTTTACTGTTCCTTATATGGTAAGCTCACAGATTTCTTGGCTTTACTAGAATGGCTGTTTTTGGGTGCTAACTGCGACCTTCAAGATTAACCCAGATGCAGGGAATCTAGGAGGAAAAGTGGGCTTCATTTTCCTAGGGACTGGACTTATAGCAGCTATTGGAGGGTGGTACCTGTATCCTGAGACGAAGGTGAGTAATTCGGTCTCCAATATCCATTCGCGAGACCTGAAGTCTTTCCAGACTAACGATCAAAAAGGGCATCTCATTTGAGAAACTCGACGAACTCTACAGCTTAAAGGTTGCACCTCGACATTTCAAAAAGGTGTCAAGGGAGGCAGGTACTAGACACATACATGACAGCCCACAGCAGGTCGAAACAGAGGTAATTGCGAACAAGACAGAAAAGGAGCATGTGGAGCATTTGAAAGTTTAATGATGAGTTACCTTCACTTTGGGAGTTACAGTATGGTACTTTTCAGTGCAGGGGATATTAGTAAGCTACCAGAATGTGAAGCTCTTACTCCCAGCTCACCCTGGCTCCCGTCCTCGCCATGTGTCAGTTGGGTACAGGTCACATGCTCGGAAATATGTGAGACATTATAAGATGAGTATATATTCATTCAGTCTAGCCCCTAGAGTCTGAGTTCTCTCAGGAGAACTCGGCGAATAGTTACAGATAGATCAGTAGATAATACAATACCTTTGATGCTTCCGATTAGACTGCTACTGCTGGACGTCGCCTTTCTGGTTCGTTGAGCGTAGCACCACCAATCCAACACCATGCTTCCGGCGAGGCTCTATGAAGCCCTCATTGACATAACCCGAGGCCATGACATGACTATAGCAACCATATTAATATCTAAGGCGATACCTTTTAACAGCCTAACAAAGAGGCTGAGCCGTATCTGGGCCAAATACCGGTCTTGGTGGTCACGTGATCACAAATAAAATCCAGTTGGCGACGGGGACAGACAATTCCAAATACCGCTTCCCAAATACCGCTTGACAGTTGAGCGATCATTTCCCCCTTTTCCAGAGGAATTGGAATTCCTCAAAGCCGATAATCATATTGTAGAGTACTTCTTGATTTATCAGTAGTGCAGCAGGTGGTTTTTAATCTTTGTGCACAAGGTCCTTGGAGTATACACGCCAACTAAAGTCGGCAAGAATAGATTCTAATATGCCTTTCAGAGTGTTCATAACAACCATGGCGATCATGAAAGGCGCCAATTCACTTAGCCTTCGTCCCGTTATCCCATCAGCTGTCAGACGATGTTTTGCTATTGTAGCAGAAATCTTCCAATCTTCTCATACTGTACTAATTAGCCCTTCGCTGAGTACGATCAGCTCAATCTTCATAGAGTACGTTGAAACTAGGATGAGTTGAGATTTCGAGACCGGTGTACTCTCCTGCATTGGTACCAAATGTGACCGTAAATATCTTAAAAGGATTTCCTTTTTATTTTATTTTTTTAAGTTAGCTTATACTTCTGGGAGAAGAATTTATGAGTGTTTATGCCATATCAATTATCTTTCTATCATTTACGTTGCGCCATTCTTTTACTACGCCACTAGGTGGTATTTTTGAGAGGGGACCCTGATTCATTTCTTACAAAGCTACCTTCGAACCGCCTTCGTAGGCAAGATAACTCTAGCTCACTTAACTTCAGCCGACTCTACGCTCCTGGCTATCTCAACTTCAACCGGCCCTACAACCTTCTTCTCACCCTCTTGAATCTCCCTGAAAGTGGTTGTAGGAACCCATGTCATGCTCTGTCTCGCATCGCTGACCTCTGCGTAAAGTTCATCTACTTGCTCTAATGTGAGGCCCTTGGTTTCATATATCATGAAATACACGAACGCGATACAAATAAAGCAGCAACCTCCCCAAATGAAGAAAATCTTTGACTGAAGGTTCGCATTGCCAGGTCCATAATTCACGAGGTATGGTGTGCTGTATGCAATAGCCCAATTGAGAAGCCAGTTCGAAGCTGTTGTCATGGACAGTGCCTTGGCACGAACTTTTAATGGGAAGATCTCGCCGGTAACAACCCTGTACGCAGATGGCTCGTTAGCTTCATAAAGTTTTGAATAGGAGTAGATAAGAGGGAAAGTCTTACCATGCGATGGGGCCCCAGGACGCTGCGAAAAAGAAAATGTAAAAGCAAATAAAGGCAATAGCTGCCTTCTGTGCGGCAATGTTGTGTACAATGATGTTTCCCGCGGCATCCTGCCCAGTGGTCGTGGTTCCTAGAATCGCAACGACAAACTGCGAGACGCACATTCCTACTGCTCCCCAGAACAGGACAGGGCGGCGGCCCCACTTGTCAATAGCGTACAGTCCAGGAAATGTAGAAGCAGTATTGACACAGTTGGTTATCAAACTGATAACGAATGAGTTTTGGAATCCGGAATTCTTGAAGAACTGCGTTCCATAGTAGAAGATGAAGTTTATGCCAGTGAGTTGTTGGAGTGCTTGAAGGAGACATCCAGTGAGCAGACGTTTGAGGAGGTTTCCCTTGAAACAATCCATGTAAGTTGCTTTTCCTAGGCTCAACTCGTATTCGTGATTTGCCTTGATCTCGACAAGCTCTTCAGTGATGGCGGGATCAGTCTCCGGGAGGCGTCTGATTTTTGCGAGAGCCCTAGTAGCAGCAGGAAGATTGTTTGCTTTGATCATATAGCGAGGAGTATCTGGAAGGATTAACATTCCACCAATCAAGATAATGGCCCAGGCGAATTGAACAGCAATAGGGATGCGATATGACCCAGAGTCGTCCCGCTCGTGTGTCGCGTTGTTGACGATTGAAGCAAGCAGAAGCCCTATAGTAATGGCTAACTGATACGAGCCAACGATAACACCACGGATCCACTTTGGGGCAGTCTCTGATTGATATAGGGGGACTGTACGTGTGAGTTAGTGACATGCTCAAATGTATGGTCATCAGTTTTGGCTTACTTATAGCAGAGATCAAACCAACACCGAAGCCAGCGAAGAACCGACCGGCCACGAAAAGTGGGATGGCGGTCGCTGCTGTCTGCAAAGCGACTCCGAACATAAAGACGACGGTTGAGGCGATCAAACCAAGTCGGCGACCAATAGCATCTGCAACCGGCGCAGCAGTAAGCGCTCCGAAAAAGGTACCGGCAGAGAGAATTGACACAATCGTAGAAGACTGCGAGGCCGTGATGTTGAGATCGCCAGAGCTATCTCTGAAGCCAGTGGAAAATTCGCGGTCCCAGTACTTCATGGCGAGAATGCCGCCGATTGTACCCGTATCATATCTTTTCGGGACTCTAATTAGCGTCCGATCTGTAGAGGGGAGTTGCACCGTAGAATTACCCAAACAGAACACCACCAAATGCTACGAAAAGACCAATCGATATAGCAGGCCATGATTTCCCTGGTGTGCCTTCAGGCTTCCTGAGCATGAGACCCATCCTGTATGAAGCTTATGGAGGAGAGAGGGGCTACTGAACTGATGTGTCGAGCCCAGGGAAAGAGTTGAAGAATGATGAGGAAAGACTTCTCGTTGTTGAGTAAAGCCAAATCAAGTGGAAGAACAAGGGCCTTTATAGATGGACTCGAGGGGATCGGAGAGTCGGATTTTAATTGAAGGCTCATTCGAGTGCAAATATCGAAAGTTGGTGACTACCCCAACATTGCGTTGACCCCATCTGGAGTATGTGGGGAGCCCCACATACTTGGGGAAATAAATCCAAGCTGTACGGGTCGCGGGTGAATTTTAGACCAAGCGTGGGTCTTCGCCGGATATAGGTCCCAGCCAGAAATTGCCGCAGATTCCCACGTGGAGTTTTGGGCACCTGTGGCAGGAGCCAATTACTCTGTCGAATTTTGCTTTGCCCGCTCGGGCAAGACTGAAGATCAAGACTTCTGGAGTAGGCTGCGACTGCGTTACAGGGGCTTTCTCCACCACAGCCTCGCGTATCGGTAAAATCCCGAACTCCGCGGATGCAATATCGGTTAGGCTAAGCTGGCGCACCTACGTTCGCTTGTCGCTCATGTCTTCCGATCTACGCTAATCTTCGAAGCCAACTACGAGCAATGCAACCCGTTTATGGAAGCGATGAGACAAACCATCACTGCCAAATTTCCTTCTCGAACGTGGCGTAGAAAGGGTTTGGCTCCCTTGTCGCTGTTGGCGTTCCGATATCCGCTAGCGCTCCCTAGAGCTTCTAGACTCACAGCGGTTAAGCAGGTGTCACCTAATCGAGGCTTGTTTACTATGTTTATATTAGCACTAACACGGGAAAGACATTAGCCTCCTCTAACCCCATTCTTATACCCGTCGTAAAATTCACGATAGTAATGAAAGTCTTCAATTCTCCCGACTAAAGCAACCTGTCCCGCACCATTTTTGGCTATTTCTGTTGATTTTACTAAGCTATCAATAATCTCCACAAAGGAATGTCACATGGGTTTCGAGCGGGGTATGGTGTGGAATCTGCGGTGTAACCCAAAGCTCCTCGAATTATCACCATAGCCACTACCCAGGGCCAACGAATCCAAGCTTCGAAAATGCCCTCAAGGGCTAGACTGTACTCAACAGAGATGAGTTCGGCAGCAATTCTGTAACAAATACAACTTACTATTGGGTTGGCCTGTTCAATGCAGTTTGCCGCAACTTTTCTGTGGGCGACTATTCGGAAACGTCAAACATGGATCAATAAATACAATCTTAACAAACTTTATTGATTCTGAAACCATCTGTCCGTATAAACTGCATATATTCGCACTGTAGAATGAGAACGAATCTCACCTCACCATACAAGTGACCTACTTTGCACTTCAGGACTTAACTCCGATCTGTTGTGATAATATCGCTCCTAATATCGCCAATGAAGGACTGATTGCCACCGCTTCGCCGCTTTCAAAGATCTTCGTCGCAATGTCAAAACAATGAATCACTTCTGGCGAAATTATATCCTGGAGGCAGGGTGCACTTGAACATTTGTGGGCAACCATGGTTGTTATAAAGAGACTATGTTTCGTCAAAATGGCAAAGAGCAATGATGATGGAGGTATTTTTGATGCTCACCTTGCGTAAAAATTCCAAGGAGTATGCGAGCAACTTCGGATAGCCGTAGCAATGCTCGAAACGAGTCTAACGTAAACGTCAAAGAATTGTGAGCAGTCAGACAGTGTCGCCCCATTCGCGACATCTAGGTACGTGACGCTATAAACTGCGGGCCAGTATGTAGATGCGAGACACTGATAAAACTGCATCTGCAGAAAGCACGTAACAGCAGCTTGGCTAGAATACGACTGGGGACAAGCATAATTGAATGCATCATCCGCTGCGAGAGAGAAAGACCTTTGACGGTGAAAATTGAGACTCGGGGGCAGGTGGTCGTACCAATTCTCGAGCTGATACGCAAGTTCACCAGCAATAATTGGAGCATAAACTTGCTTATCATTTGAGAATGTCAGAGACGCGAAACAGCGACGCATCATGCGGCACATCGAAATCGCTGCCATGAAATAGGCTTTCGTGTCGTTTGGGGTGAGTGGTGATGTGTTCAAGGGCCGAGCTTGATTAAACAAATACCGTCTACTCTCTTGAAAGGGCTCCCAGGAGTCATGAATGCTAGGGAGAAGAATGCGGTCGTCATATTTCCAGATATTACTCTCTGGCAAATCAATGTGATAGCCTAGCTCACTAGAAGAATAACTCATCAGAACACTGGACTATTTGGTGAGTATGCGGATAACTTAACGTTTCGATAAGAAATATAGACCAAAACGCTCTTCTTAGAAGCTCTGTGGCAGTGCTGTCATCCGCATAAAGGTGACTGCCTCGATACTGGTCAGCCAAAGACTTATTTTATGCATAGAGACAGAGAGTAGACGCACCATTTAAATAGCGCCTGCGTCTTGCACGAAGCCATCAATATATAGTCGTGTGCTTGACATGGCTTTCCAATGCAGTTGTAGTATACGCCTAGAAGAACAAGGCACTGAACGCTCCTCAAGCTGAACTCGAAATGGACGTTTGGCAGCATTGTAAGAGCTTTCCCAATATAGTCGACATCAGGTCGCGTTGCATAAGCCGTTGCAAGAGATGAACATTTCCATACCGAACCAATGGCAGCCACAAGGAGGACAAGACAAGAGTCTGGGCAAGGACTGCAGTCGCCAACTATGTTTTCAAGATACAAGTCGAAGAATTCTTGGTGTAAGATGGGATACCAATGATGCACCTTGTCGTAAAAGTGCCAAAGAGCGCTAGATCCGGTGTAAGTGTCCTTCATTTTGGGACAGACTTGAGAAATTTCTCACCTAACTGCGTTCTCGTACTGGAAACTAAACCCGGCTGAAACAACTGGCGGAGTCAACATGACCAACTTAGTCCTCTCTACGCTAACCATTCGAGCCGCCAGTTTGGGATCCTGTCCAAGTAAGGCCATCGTCGAAGGAGTTTGAATTGTCATGAATGGAAACTCCATTCTCCAATTTCGACTTATGATAGACTCGTCCACAGGATATTGATCAAGACCAGATGGACTCGTGCTTGTTGAGCCGCCTGGAAGCACATAGTTGGTGTCAAGACGCCGCATAGAAATTAGACTGTAAAGATCATCAAGACGTTCTCTAATAGCCTGGATTTCTAGATCGTTCCTGCGAAATATTTAGTTGTTAGTCATCTTCCCATCTGGGCTACTGATATGCACACCTTGACGGGCCTGGCGCAGCGGGCGCTCTGTAATTGCATACTATGTCGTGCTCGTCACAAAATGTACAGGATGGCTTGCGCATGTCGCATTTTGTCCTTCGAGAGCGGCATATATCACAAGCCAGGGTTGCCCGTTGTCGTGCATTGCTAACGTTATTGTTTGCGGACATCTTCGGCCCTATGCTTTGCTCGCGCCGATAGAGCCGGCGTTGAAAGGTCGATGAGGTTTTACGTGGAAATTCCGCTAAATATAGCCCAACGTCGCTAAAGTTTGCAGGAGCGATTGGGCGGCGTGGTGCCAAGGACTCAGATAACATTATAGCACGTACGTACCTGACCTCAGTTTCCCGCTCCAATGCCCAAGCCAACTAAACATTACTAGGTGTGCACTTCCCCCGTGCCATTGTGCGATTCGTACTTCTTCTGGAAGGCTTCCAAAGCACTTAGCGGAGACCAAGCCACCTAGTCTACTCTCCCAATTGGTTACTTCTTTTTGTCAATTTTTGTGGGGCATTACACAAAGCTGGTGCTCGAGACGCTCCATGACTACGGATGAGTTTCTCTCATGGACAATACCCCCAATGCAGTTAGCATCATCCTAACCTCTCAACCCACGTTACGATCACAATCGTTGGAATTTTCAGGGTTAGACACAGTTTGCCAAGTCACCCCGTACTTAGATACAACTCAATTAGCTACTTAGACAGAAATATTACGTTTCTCAATAACGTAGTATATGGTACTTTCCGCCATAATGGTCTTTGCGCCACTAAATCCTACCCGGGCCTCTTCGATCGCGACGTACGGGCAACCTATATCACCGGTTCACATTCTGTCGCTGATGACGAGTCGGTACGTACTTCATTTTCCTCCGCCTCCTCTACTTCCTCAATCTGACGCTTATGTTGGCGTCCACGGTGATGTTGTTGATGATGGGATCCAGGGTAACGCCCATGGCTGGAGGACATTAGCCGGGAGCTAGCGGAGATCGGGAGACACTAACGACAAGCGAATGCCGTCCTCCACCTGCCTTAGCTTGACCAATATTGCGCCCAGTCACTCGCCAACGAACCAATATTTACCATCCTAGAGAGCTTCGCGGACTTCGGAAGCAAATCGCGATAACCGAGGTCGAAACTTAAGCCTGTCCACGCCGAAATAATCCTGGCTCATGGTGCTGTGAATGCATTGAACCCTGAGACCTGGTTAAGACAAATGACTAGAGCAGTTAAGCCGCTCTGTCTGCGTCTATAGTATTGGCTGGGAGACTTGTCAAAGATCTCCATGACGCGGACCTCTCTTCCAATCAGCCAGGACGGTCAGCCCGCATACTAAATTTCGCATGGGGCCTCGCTTTCACGTTGAGAAGGGCATACTGATGGCGTACAGTAATCTATTTTTGCCAAGTTCTAGACCATGTTTCCTCAGCGAAATCCTCTTCATGTTGGTCTTATCGGCGTGAATCCTCCCATGGGAACGACAGGGACCATGAGCCCTATGGACATCGACGTGTAAACTCAGGCCGCGGTCGCAATCTTGACCTTGAGATTCTACCGTAGCTCTTCTCGCTAGCGTCACAATGCAGGGTGGTTGCGGCTGGAAATCTGCAAGGTGAAAGCTCTCCTTCCTTCCTTTCTTCGGCGATACAACCCAAAGTGGGCATGTACTTTCTGAAAGCTGTATTATGCCTCGTTTCAAGTTATCACGTCATCTCATGCAAGGTTCTCGCATGCCATGTCAGCTAATGCCCAATAATGTAGACAGAAGATCAGGAGATGCTTTCGCGAGGTTTATTATCAGACGTGACTTCGTGGAGGAATCGGCTTCCCTGAACTTCATCCTTGTATGTCTCTGTCAACTCCCTCTACGAAGCTTCTCGTACGACTACTGTTAACATATGACGTGGAGCCCGAAAGCCTTTTCTTGCTGTTTCTGTTCTTGTCGCCAATCATTAAATCTCTGTAGTGCCCGTGCCTGGTCTAGTTGCAGCGTTGATGGATGAAGTTTGCGGTTTGCGTCTGGGTCTGGATTTTGCTAATGCGAGTTCTAGACGAGACATAACACTTAACCGTCTTGTTGAGCGATTATTGTATGAGCCGTAGACGCTAGGGTTTTGACTCGAAATAAAGCTCTCGCGACGATGGTGAATTCAAGTTCCCCTCTTTCTATATATAGACCGTTCTTTATTCGACGTTAACACTCAATCAATTTTATTGGTCTATTAAGTTTGGTTGGAGAGGCTGGCTGACATTGCGATTTTTTAAGTTTATATCCGTGCTTTAAAAAATCGTACAGACATTTCTTAACTAATTGCTAAGCTAGGTCAAGAAGTTTTTAGGGCTATTTTACGCACAAGACAAGGCAGCTTAATCCGGGGAGGATTTTGGATCTTTAAAATGCATGATATCCTAATCTATTCGCACTGTAATGCAGGGCCACGTGGCAAGGTCACCTATTTGCACAAGAGAACAAGGTATATATCAAGCAAATCAACTGTTTCGACTTTTGCTCATGGGTTCGAGCTGCTCCCCTTCTTGTTACAGTAGTTTTAATATCTCTTGGATTTATTACAAAGTCAACCACTGTGTACTTATCCAATTCATCTGCCACAATGTCTGGTCTGGGTCAGAAGAGGCTACACGACGGCAATGGTACGTTTCACCCTTTTCGTTGCACCCACCCAACATCAGTGCGTCTAGCTTTAAGGACTATTTTTCATGGCGTACATGTCACAATAAATCTCTTATCAATAAGATGATACATGAGGGCAATTTGTATTTGTTTCACGAGTTCTATCTGTTATGTTGTTCTATTTTGCTTCACGTCTTGACTATTGACTGCAAATTTGAGTGAATTGTAGCGTCAAGACACCGAAGTGGGTATCAGGCTTTCAATCAGGTTAATTTTTACTCTTGTTGGCTTCTTCAATTATCCTCCTCATTTCCACCATTTATATCCACTTCCCCCTTTCTGTCCCATCCTTAAAACTATAAGTCACTACCACTGTTGCACGTTGTTTATTTTTTCTTGGATAAAATCTGAAATAATATCTCAAAAAACAACTATCACGAGGCAGCTAAACTCAACTGTCTTGGAACCATGGCATCCGTAAAACGACTTACGTTCGATTGGTATACATTGCATCATTCACGTGTCTCTTTATTTGTTAAACTTGAGCTGACGACTCTCATAGGGTCCGCCACACATTTTGCAAATGTTATTGCGGAACAGGTCAAGCGCCTCGAGGAAATATTTACAGTTCCGGCGTCAAAATTGAAGGTCGTCACCGATCATTTCGTCAAAGAGATTACAAAGGGCTTGACGGTGGAGGGTGGAAGTATTGTACGTTGACTGACTATTGTTGGGCATGGCTTGACTTAATTTTTCTAGCCAATGAATCCAACATGGTGTATGGGCTTTCCAGATGGAAAAGAGCAAGGTCGTTACTTGGCTCTTGACATGGGCGGGACCAATCTGCGTGTGTGCCGGGTCATATTAAGCGATAAGAAGTCGAATTTCGACATTATTCAATCCAAATATCGCATACCCGAGGAATTGAAGACCGGTAAATCCGACGCGCTTTGGGAGTATATTGCCGATTGTTTGCAGCAATTTGTTCAAGCTCAGTGTGGGATAGATAGCATTGAGAAGCTGCCGCTTGGTTTCACCTTCTCATTCCCTGCTACTCAAAACTTCATCGATCACGGTATTCTACAGCGTTGGACTAAGGGATTCAATATTGACGGTGTTGAGGGTCATGACATCGTTCCGATGTTCTTGCGTGCAATGGAGAAAAGGGTAAAATGATGATCATTTGACTCGCTCCATTTTGCTAACAAACTCCAGGGCGTGCCAATCAAGCTTACTGCTCTCATCAATGACACAACAGGAACATTGATTGCCTCTGCATATGCAGACCCAGCGATGAGAATTGGATGTATCTTTGGAACTGGTTGCAATGCAGCATACATGGAGGACTGCGGCTCTATCCCAAAGCTCGCACACTTGAATCTCCCGCCGGATACTCTCATGTGCATCAACTGCGAATGGGGTGCCTTTGACAATGAACATTTGGTTCTGCCTCGTACATTATACGACATCATGATTGACAAAGCATCGCCACGCCCGGACCAACAAGCCTTTGAAAAGATGATTGCAGGTCTATATCTCGGCGAGATCTTCCGCGTCGTCTTAGTCGACCTGCACGACAACAAGGATGTCCAAATCTTTGCAAACCAAGACATTGCCAAGTTGTGCAAGGCATACACCCTAGACTCCTCCGTCCTTTCCGCCATCGAAGAAGATCCCTTTGAAGACCTCTCTAAGACGGCCCACCTCTTCAAGACCAAACTTCAAATCTCGCCCTCTCCGCCCGAGCTCAAGTTGATCCGCCGTCTTGCCGAGCTCATTGGCACGCGCGCAGCCCGCCTTTCCGCTTGTGGTATTGCGGCCATCTGTAAAAAAAAAGGCTATAAGACATGCCACGTTGGTGCGGACGGATCTGTGCTTAGCAAGTACCCGCAGTTTAAGGATCGTGGTGCGGTTGCGTTACGTGACATTCTAGATTGGGGCGAGAAGAAGCGCGGAGAGAGGGACCCTATTGAGATCTTGGCTTCTGAAGATGGCAGTGGCGTTGGTGCGGCTTTAATCGCAGCACTGACGCTTAAGAGAGTCAAGGAAGGCAACATGGCGGGTATCCAGCATCCAGAGAGTTATTTGTGATTAGAAGTACAATGTGGTGCTTAATTTAAAGTAAAGCAGAAGCTTAGATTCGTTATTGGATTATAGAAGAAATCATGGCAATATTCTACAGCACAGGACTAGATTGTGAGATAGGGTCACGAATAAGGGAATTTATCCCTTCTATCTAGCCTCTAGCCCTCCTATGCCAGCAACAGCGCGGCAAATATCGTCGATCAAATTATGTCGTCATGCTACTTTGATTCCGTAACGTGAGTCGTGACGCGGGGGATGGCGTAACGCGGTGGATTTACCCCACAACCTTTGATAATTGTAAATAACGCAACAGTGGTTCGCCGTAAAAGCCTTCCTGCTGCTGAGCGCGAAACTTTAGTTACAAAAGCTGTATTAGATGTCCAATCTGGTAAGTATAGGAGTGCATATCACGCTGTGAAAGTGTTAGGGCTGCCGAAGAGTTCTGTGACGCGTCGCGTCTATGGAGGATTGTCACGCAGCCAAGCCCGTCAGCAACAGCAGAATCTCTCAGGTGCGCAAGAGCAGGTACTTCTAAAGTGGATTAAGAGCCTTACAATCAGCGGTTATTCTCCAGGGCATCGGTTGTTGAAAGAAATAGCTGAAGAACTCCGCTCACATCGGTCACTCAATTTTGACGACGCGACACCAACCAAACTCACTTCCACCCCAACCATGATTTACCCTTGGCCGCGACTGGATACCACGATTTATACAACGACATCCTCATCTTCAAGTCGCTATTAGGCGACGGATTGAAACTGTACGCATGGATGGCGCAACAAAACCAGTCCTTGATGCATGGTTTAATGCATACACACGGGTGGTTCAAAAGTTTGGGATCACGCAAGAGAATACATATGTTCCGGCCCAACCGCGAATAAACCATATTCGCGAATACCACTTATTCGCAGTTGGGCCGGAACACATATAACATGGATGAATCTGGATTTTCAATTGAGACAATGGAATCTACTCGAATTATACTGGATTCCACACTTCGTACAAAGCATCAAGCGCATCCTGGCCGTCAAAAATGGGTTTCTATGGTAGAGTGCATTTGTGCAGATGGAACCATTCTCCCACCCCTCGGGAGCTTTAAGGGCAAGAACGTTCTCCAATCATGGATTCCACCTACAGTTATCGACGAGTGGCTCTTCTCTGCAAATACAAAAGGCTGGACAAGCAACCTTCATGGGTTAGAGTGGTTAAAACGTATCTTTGAAACAACTACACGTGCAAAGGCAGATGGTCAATATCGACTTCTTAATGCGATGGCCATGATTCACATATCAGTGGGAGCTTTATTGCACATTGCTTACAGAACTGCATCATACTACTGATCTTTCCCCCTCATACATCGCATTTGCTCCAGCCATTAGATGTTGCAATATTTGGATCATTAAAAAAGCGTCTTACAGCAGCACTGTCTCCGCTCAACCAAGCTCAATTTCCGCGCATCCAGAAGTATGAATGGATGGAGGCATACATACAAGCACGACTTGATGTATGTACTCATCAGAATTTGAGTCAGCATACCGTGGAGCTGGCTTGTTTCCATTGAATCCTCAGCGAGCTCTGCGTACACTGCTTTATGGTATGCCATCACCTGAGGTTAACCGACCAAAAACACTAAATCAGTATGATATTTTCAATCAAGTCTTTGTTAATAGTTCACCCCCCAGAAAGCACAACATTACACACTGTAGATGCGCTCCTTGTCAACAACTTGCGCTAAGTTATAAAGCGACGTACGATACGTACAAAGGGAAAAAGGGTCGTTCTGAAGGGTCACTTTCATATTTCTACGCAAGAATTATGTGATGCAGTGATGGAGGCAGAAAATGTGACTCAAAAACAAAAGCCAGAAAAAGCGCAAAACAAAGGGCAAGCACACATCCTCTGATGATGAAATTGAGGAATATATTGAAGAAAAAGCAGAGGAACATTCTTGGAGCGACACTGGATCCTGTATCATAGTTGATCGTAGTTAAATTTACAGTTGTGTTGTGTGGCCTTGAAAAATCCACCGCGTTACGCCATCCCCCGCGTTACGCCACGACTCACGCTACTACAAATGCCGTCCGTCCATTCAGCCACCCCGCTATGCATCTATCTCACGCAACCCTTCTTCACCATTGGGACCATCTCCACTCTATTAAGCGCGTTGCTCTGCCATGGAGTATTATAAATGTTCCCATAAACGAGGTGGAGAGAGTGACTAGCCCGAAAGGGGGAAAAAGGTCATTACGGCTAGTCATGGATCAGTGATGGGAGCTGGAGAGAGTGACTAGCCCGAAAAGAGGAAAAAGGTCATCACGGCGAGTCATCGATCAGTGGTGGGAATGGTAAAGGACGAGGAAAGGGCTGAACATGACATCATATTAATTGATCTTAATCCATAAAGCATTCATGAAGGGGCAGTATGAGCTTTCAGTTTGGCCTATCGCTAGAAAGGTCTCTAAAGTGTATAGTGATTTGTAAGTCATGGTCTTCCTAAGTAATGCTCTCCTGCAATGAACCCACGTCTTACTTAAGTAAGTTGACTATACAAGTGAACTACTTTCCCCTCCTGCTTCCACTCGACTTCAGAATCCAACTCCTTAATATCACATCAGTCCTCCTCGTGATACCTAAGCAAGTCTTGTTCCTCATCACCATCTCTCAGAATCCCTTGCTAACGCAATCATGTCACGCTACGCTAAAGCCCACGCTAAGCCAAACGGCCCTAGCGACGCGCGCCTAACGGCCCTGCAAATAATTAACGACGAGGGCGTTAAAGGCAAGCTTAAGGGCGAGGTCATTGTCATTACCGGTACGTCTTCTAGCATTAGCATTGAAACCACTCGCGCCCTAGCCATGACTGGCGCCACCCTCTTTCTTACGGCCCGAGACGTCGCTAAGGCCTAATCCGCCTTCGCTAGTATCTTTGAACCTTCCCGCATTGAGATTATCAAGATGGACTAGGCAGCCCTCTCTTCCGTCCGCGCTGCCGCTGCGGCCATTCTCACTAAGACCTCCAAGATCCACCTCCTCGTGAACAATGCTAGCATCATGGCCGTCCCCAACCTCTGCCTAACCGCCGATGGCCACGAACTCTAGTTCAGCACGAACTATCTCTCGCATTTCCTCGTCTACAAGCTCTCGGAACCTGCTCTCCTCGCTGCCGCGTCCCCCGACCTCCCGTCCCGCGTCGTTAGTCTCGCTTCCTCGGCCCACAACGTCCACAGGATCAATAACCCTGACAATTACGACTTCTAGAGAGGCTACTATGACCCCATTGTGGCCTACGGCTAATCCAAGACGGCTAACATTTACATGGCTAACGAGATCGAGCGCTGCTATAGCTCGCGCCACCTATACTCCACGAGCGTCCATCCCGGCCTTGTCTAGACGGGGCTAACCTAGCACATGCCCCCGGATGCCTTCAAGGGGATGGACTTCTTGTACCCCACTATGAAGAGCGTTGAGCAGGGTGCCGCAACATCGGTGTGGGCGGCCGTCGGCAAGGCATGGGAACATGAGGGCGGCAAGTACCTCGCTAACTACGCTGTGGCAGAGCTGTATGCAGAAGGGGATGACAAGTTTTCTACGCCTAGGTATTCCCCGCACGCCTATGAAGTGAGAAGGCCAAGAGGCTGTGGAGTGACTCGCTCAAGCTTATAGGATTGCTAGACGAGGAGTAGGGAACCAACAGGGGCCTAGCCTTTAATATACAGTCAAACTCGTGATTTCCTTTAATGAATACATTCATATGAATCACGGAGCCATACAATTCGTGATACTTCTTTGATTTATTTGTAGGGCCCTATGAGCTATGCCGACGACTCTATGGCCTCGAACACGTGGACGTCGTTGTAGCACGCGGCGAGTTGCCAGCTCTTCGAATCGACGAAAATTTGTCTCAGCGAAAGGTAGGAAGCCGTCCTTGTTATTAGAGCTATGTGAGGCAGAAGTCCCAGTAGCGACGATGCGGGGTGCAACGTTCTCAGCTATGGCGATTTGTGTGTGGTGGTCATAACCGTCCGTCTGTTATCCAAAATACGAGGTGTAATCTATGATCGACGGTACTCTTAAGTATAGTTCCTATTGCCCCGTAGCCGGCCATCCTTCACTTGCTTTAAAACTTATCCGGCATAGCGGCTACCTTTTCGATTCAGAGAGGCGCATAGGTTCCTCTCCTCTCATCAGCCTCCAGCGGTTACTAGATTCAACTAAATCGTCGCATCCCTCCATAGCCCACGACCACTTCGCAAGAAAGCCGGGGGTGGCCTCCCAGCTCCGCATGTCGTACGGTTCGCCCTAAACAATAAGTCCCTTGCGCCCCGTAGTGACCTCATCCTCGTCACGTCCTTCTGTGAGGGGCAGCGTCCACATGGTTTTGGGGTCGGAGACGGTGATGGCGAGGGGCGTACCTCGTCGCTTTCGAGCCGGCGTGGCACTCATGAGCTCACCGATGAGGTCTTGTAACAGCTCCCAGTGGTCGAAACATCCTTCGCGCCTTATAAGATTGTCACGGACGCAGGGAAAGGCAAAGAGGTTGATCTAGAAGGAGTGCAGGCGGGTTTGCTGGAGGCGGGTCGGGACGAGGGAGAGAGGAATATTGGGGTTCAGGGGGTAGACGGTTGTGTCGTCACGGTAAGGGCCGCTGAAGGGACAGGTAGTTGGGGAGGGGGGGTTATCGGTCCAGCCCGTGAGAAGGGTATTGAGAATGCGCTTGTTGGAGATGAAGGCGCGGAAGACATTATACTAGACAAGATGGAGGAGGTGATCGGTTGAGAGGGGGAAGATGAAAAACGGGGGGGGTTAGGGACGTCTGGGCATGGACTGGGGCGGTGGGCGGTGGCCCTCGAAGGACTCCGGCGCGTTCGGGTGTGAACATTGATGTACCGACGTAAGTGTGAGGTGGTCGAGGGGAGATGTACGTGGCGGTTGCGCCTTTCGCTGCTGACGAGGCATCTTGGGAGGGACAATCATCGGGTTCATCAACGCGGCAGCGCTTGACTTGGAACGGGCGCGACATGGAAGAGTTACTACACCAATACTCATTATTTCGGGCAAAGTCCATATGGACTCATGGTACCATCCAAGTCTCGTCGGCACAAAACGTATTCTACTATCAGAATCAGGATATACGAACGACCAACTTGCTATAGAATGGCTCGATCACTTCATTTTTCACACGCAAAGCACTCCTACTTCTGACGTTAAGCTACTACTATATATGCAGCAGAGCATAATATCATCACCTACACCTTCCCTTCGCATCTTACCCACGTTCTACAGCCATTAGACGTTAGACTTTCCAGCCTTATAAGCATTGGCACCACGAAGCAGTCCATTCTGCAATACGGAACTTAGACCTTGAGTATAATATACGTTCGTTTATGAGAGATCTCTCTACAATAAGAGAGTAGACTTTTAAAGAGCTTACTATTACTCACGCATTTGAAAAGGCAGGAGTATGGCCTATCAATTATGATATTGCAGTTGCAAAGCTACGGAAATATTCGAAACCAGCTCCTACTTTACCAGCTATTATACCAGCCTCTTTTCAAGACTTCAAAGAGCAGCTACAGCATTGGAAAGCTACGCTTCTAGTCTTACTTAGTAGCCCCTCTCGACAGCAATATAACAATTGGGTTATTGGCACAGAAGTAGTATTAGCTCACAGGCAACTTCAAGAGCTTAACCTCTCAATTCTACAGCAGCGAGTTGACGAATATAAGAATAGAGGGCGTAGTAGCTGTGCACGCTTGCAAATTGGAGGAGCTCTTACTGTAGAGGACACATGAGCTCAACAGGCTCAAAAGGCAGAGCGAGCAGCAGAGAAAGAGGCTCAAAGGCAGAGCGAGCAGCAGAGAAAGAGGTTGCCAAAGAGGACCAGATAGCCCGTCAAGCTACGAACCAGGCCTGTAAGCAGCTCCGTAGAGCAGGAGTTGAAAGCCAGAAGCAAGAACGCCTCTGGAAGAAGAGGGTAAAAGCCTGTCAAAAAGCTGGTAATCCAATTTCTATAGAGGACCAAGACCCAATTCCAGATACAGAAGCAGAGAGCGAAAGTGAGAGTGGGCGTGGGAGTGGGAGCAAGCACGAATTTAAGTGGCACGGATATGAGAATTACGAGTAATTAAACTACTATAACATATAAATTTTATTAAAACTACTTAGAATCTAATAAACTAGACATATCTACATCTACTTAACAAGTTTATACATTATGACCTACTTTTCTATAAGTGCTATAGTGCTACCTAGATAATTAACCCTCCTTCTAGCTACCCCCTACTATATATACGTTATGTTACACCTACTTATCTACATCCTTCTACATAATAATGTCCTATGCATCCTCTACTATAAGTGCACCACCTTCATAGACATAAGCCTTTTTAGCCCTATAGCATTTACTAAGGGCTTCATTAGCTACTTAAAGAGTATATACCTTAGTAGACAAAAGGGTATTCTTATAGACTAGTTGCTCTATACCCTTTACTAACATAATAACTATCTTAAAAAGTAGAGTTAGCAAGCTCCCTTAGTAATGGGCAATCTAATTTTAAACAAGCATTATTTATAAAAGAGCCTTAGTTAGGTTAGAAGGAGTCTAGGAGACCTAAGGAGTAGTATTAGTAGTAGAGAGTCTAGAGGGAGTTAGAGAGTATAACCTTATGTTAAGCTTTAAAAGCACTACTTATAGGTTAAAAGGTACTAAGCTAGCCTTATAAAATCTAGCCTAAGTGTTTTAAGGTATTATTAACTCCTTATATACTACTATAAAGGCTAGAAAGAACTCTACCTTTGTAATGTAGTTAATATAAGCCTTAATAAATGTCTTAATTTACTAACTATACACTTGCTTTAACATACTAAAACACCTAACATTAAGTGGCTAGGTTAGATAGAATGAATAAGGAGGTAGTCTAAGAGTAATAATGTTATGTATCTTATAGTACTCTTAGAACTTAGCTAATTTATAGCTCTTATGCCTATCTAATACTAGTATTTAATATAGACCCCTTATATAAGTAGTAGTATGTTTATTAAAGTGTTTTAATTATTCTAGACCTATCTTATTATTTGTCTATTTATTACTTGTTAGTTTAACAACCTAGTTAGAAGGGAAGCTAAACTACTAGAAATAAAGGAATACTCTAGCCTTTACTATTAATATAAGTAATTACTATAGCCTATTCCTAATTACCTAGCTAAACTACCTTACCTCTACTATGTTAATCTACATAGGTAATAACCATTATAGGGTAAATAATATAAATAATACTCATTACAAAGCTAGTTTCATTAAAGTTATAGAAGTCATAGTCTAAAACCTTATATTTTATCCTTATATTTTCAACTAGTTAAAACTATAAGCTAATTAGCTTAGAATCTTTACATAAGGCTCTTTAGAAATCATAAATGTAATTAAAATGCATCTTAAGAGTTAGTTGTTACTTTATAAATTAATGTACCTAGAGCTTTCTAACATGTTATTCTTTATATGTTTATAAGATTAAATTTACTATATCTTCTACACTAGTTAACTAGGGCATAAACCCTCTTATATTTATATTAAGTATGTTTTAAACAATTACATCCCCCTCTAGTTTAGTTAATTTAGATACTTCTAGTTAATGTTTGTTAATAAAGACTTAGCTATTTATTCTATTACATAACATAGACTTAGGGACTTAATAGATTTTTATAGTAGCTTAATAGCTTAAATTTTTAGATGTTTATATAGCTTTAATAGCTATAATAATTTATGCTTCATTAGTTTAGATTTATATAACTAGTTATAAAGAAAACATATATTAGAGTTAGAAGTAGATAAGTAGAAGAAAAGTACATAAGGTACTAATATACATAAGGTACTAATATACATAAGGTACTAATAAACTATGTTACTACTTTACTTGTTAATATTTAAGGATATTAGTCTCTAGCTTATTAACTCCTAGCTTATTAACTCCTAGCTTATTAACTCCTAGCTTATTAACTCCTAGCTTATTAACTCCTAGCTTATTAAGTCATTATCTTTATTTAACTTCTTAAAGTATAAGCTTTTAATGCTTAAACATCTCATCCTTAGAGTCTACTTCTTAAGGTATATCCTTATCCTTATTATAAAGTATAGCATTTATTTTCTCTACTTAAATGTCATTGTTCTATACTTTATACTTATTATAACAAGCTACTAACTATGCTCTTACTTATTCTTTACTTATATTATAAAAGCTTTTAGGCAAATAGAAGTTAAATATACTAAAATTAAACTAAGGATTACATATTATTACAACTATTAAATAGCTTAACCATTAGCTTGTTATAAGTAAGAAATAGTTATCTAATTTGTTAAATGTAGTAGTATAAGCTTTATTAATATATATATACTTAATAGTCTTCTTAATCTTCTTAATTTTATCTATTAGTTATAGATAATATAAAACATAGTAGTTAAGTATAATGAGTATAGGTAGAGTGCTAGAATGCATAGTTATATTTTTAAAAAACTAAACTCTGCTCTCTTGCTATTAGGAGAGATATAGTCTATATAGTAGGAGGTTAGCACTAATACGCTAGCATATTCATAGCGTACTATAATTAGTAGATTCTTATACCTCTTATCTTTAGCCTATGGCAATGCCCCTAAAACAATAGAGAGTTAGGGCTAACCTATAATAGGCCTAACTATAGCTTTAGCTAGTGTGGCATGCATCACGTGCCCTACTAGCCCTAAAACCCTAATGCCAAATGCTAGGCCCTTTAGGCAGCTTAACCCCATGCCCCCTACTAAGACATAGTCAAGCTGCTAACGAACCCCTAACCTTACACTCTGCCTACCCCCCTAGCACCCATGACAATAGGGGCTATAACGATAGTAGTTTACAACTAGATACTAAGACACAATCCCTAGACTAGTGTCTTTTGTAGATTATATAACAATAAGAAGGTTAGATTTATCGTTTAAGATGTAGTGCTAGACTAGCCTACTGATTCTGGCTTTCTCTAGGCCTTTATACACATAAGCCTTACTTATGATCCCTACATGCCTTAGACAGTACTAGATGAGGTTCATGATGACCTCCTGCCTAATCTAGAGCTAGTGTAGCTTAAGCTTAAGTAGCAAGAGCTTTGCTTAGAGCTTAAGCATTTGTATAGACATGCATTTGTTTAGGGTTTAATTAGAACAGAGGCTAGTAAAGAATATCGTTAATTAAATAGACAGATTGCTATAGTAACTAAGATGCTTAAGCAAGAGCTTAAGAGAGAGTACTACTAGGACTACTTTTATCATATCTATAACAAAGAACTTAAGAAGATCATTAAGAAAGTCATAGTCATGGCACTAACTTATGTTAAGCCTATCATTAAGCACTAGCTACTAGAACGGACCTAGCTTTAAGATATCATGTGTAACCTCTCTAAGGGCCTTAATCTATGTGACATCATCATGTAATAGATTCATGCCATTAACACAATGGTTGTACTATCTTGTTACTAAGAAGTCTAGTGTCATAAGTTAATCTTAAACAAATTGTCCTTAGGAACTTCTCTTAAAGGATCCCTTATGCTAAAGGAAGAATCACCTATTCCTATTATTTTTCCTCTTAAATGTAAGAAAACTTAGTGTATATTCTATATTAGTAACGATTACTAGAGTTATGATAGACAGATGCATAAATTCTCAAAACCTAATAAGATAATGAACTATGTTAAGAGGCATTTAGAAAAGAGGATAGTAGGAAAGTATAATTGCTACCATCTAGTTTGTAAGGCTAAAGGGCTACTTCTTAATAACATTATCCTTTTTAAGAATCACATAGAGATGGTGTATAAAATTAGACTTAGAGAGGAAAAAGATATATCTTAAACAACTAGTCCTTATGACATTGTCCATTCTAAGACCCTTTATAACCTTTGCCTTTTGTCTTCATTTAGTAAGTAATCATTAGATCTAACTGCCTACTTTGCTTACATGTTATAGGTGTAAATCTAAAATACCCTTCTAGAGGAATATACTTATATAGCTCCTCTATGTTACATAAACATGATATTTTTGTAATATGTAATAGATAAGGAAGCTATGAACCTACTAGTGAAATAAGGTTTAGACACCAAAGGAGGAAGTAAACCTATAAAAAAGACAAAAACATACAATAGTAGGTATTTGCTAGTAGTTACCCACCTAACTACTAATCTACTAATCTTAAGGTTATGTATAGCAGAGTAGACAGGATGCCTAGTTCTCTTAAGTCTATGGTTATATGTGATAATTACTTGCTTATTAGGAGATATATACCCTAAGCCCTACTTAGCTTTAGCACTCCAGCTCTAGGGGCTAGGATAGCCTGCTTTGTATGTAGATATCTATTACTTAATTAAGACCTAAGTAGACTTTAGGAGACTAAACCACTAAGAGGACTAGTGATGATGCTTAAAGATAAGCCTGCAAGTCTAAGCTTTAGGTTAAAATTTATGCTAAGAAAGTAATGGTTAAGCCATTATTAGGCAACAACCTAATGCTATGTTTAAACATTATAACAAATACTAGCTAGGTGTTATACAACATAGCACCTATAGATCTAGCTTATAACTAACAGCTTGTAAAGGAGTTATAGTTAAGAACAAAGAATTTCAAATAGTCTTTCCTAATGGAGATAGTAATACTAAGCTATTAGACTACTTAACTAAAGAAAAGGCTTCTTATTCTACTAGGTAGTCTAATACATGTACCCTCCTACATTAGCTTAATAACTATTAAGCCACAATTTGTTCTAGAGCATCCTATTTATCATTAGAGTTTGAAATCAAAGCTAGGGACTCTAAGGTACTATACTAAAGTATACTACACTAGTAGCACCACCTCCTATCACTAGGAATAGAGCTCCTATACATGAGTCAACTAAGTAACAACTACTCTCTACTAGAGAAGCATAGCTTATGATGTTTGCATTAGACTAGCTATAAGTCTCTTAGTACATAAACAATTAATAATATATCTAGAAGTGACATACTAATTACTTATAGAGGCATATTAGTTAAGCTTTAAGTTTGCTATAAAAGTTCCTCCTCTAAGAAGAGTAGAGAGGAAAATAGTATAGGAAAGCTACATTTTGATATAAAGCAGAGGATCATAAAGATTTGTAAAGGTATTTGAAGTTAAGTAGAGTAATGACAAGTAGGCTAGGGAATTAAGTGATAAAGGGAGGGAAAAGGTTAGACTTATATAGTGACAAAAAGTAGTATACCATTTCTAAGGAGTCACATAAATTCAGGATTCTAATTTCACTATACCCACTTAGGCAAGAGATATGCATGTGCCATAGGAGGATTAGTTGTAAGCTGACATGCATGTGCTGTAGGAGGATCCCCTAGAACCCTCTATGAAATAGAGATGTAAAGAAAAAGAGATATTAAGACGTTCATACTGTACAATATTCACTAATATATATTCAATAACATAAGCTCTGACTCTTGTTTAATCTGTAGAAACGAAATTCTCCCTGACGAATGTCCTAAAATGACCAGTTTATCCCAAACAGCAGGTCGGTAATCAGTAGGTAGCCAGAGGAAATTCGTAGTACCTTCTACTAGCCAATGATTTAATACGTGTAAAGTTGGTAACAGTTTGCCGTCAGGTGAGATGGCGACTGAATTGACCTGGCCTGAGTGGCCCTCGAGCGTTTGGA
>KV454761.1:0-44055 GCA_001662585.1 Pseudogymnoascus sp. WSF 3629
AGTTATGAGGACTACAACTAGAATACATTAGCATTATCTTAGAAGCTACTAGTATTAAGAGAAGATAAATTACTAGAATCTGCATTTGTTAAAGCCATAGTACTACTATATAATAGTGATAGTACTACACATGTAGAGTTTTCAGTAGTACTTATCTACTAGCTTCATAGCTATATTTAACATCATTATCATCACGTGTATTATAATAAGCGATATTGTTTATATTGTTTATATTGGCAATATAATGTGGGGCATATCATATTGCCAAGGAATGAAGGAAGGCCATATCATATTGCCAAGCATATTGTTTATATTACCAAGACTCATATTGCGATATATATCGCAATATACTGCCAAGAACCAATATACTACTGGCAACACTGAACGTGGCATACTTCTTTGTCCTTCCTCTCGACGCCATCGGTGCCCTTAATGCCACAGCTCTCACAGTGGCCGCCTGGTCTACGCTTCTGGCAAAGAAGGCTACCTACCATCCCTCCTCGGCAAGGTCGGTGTAGGTAATCAGGCCGAACAGCCGTCGCTGCGGACACGGTCCTGGTTGTCAAAGAAGCTGGCCGGACTGTTTGGCGATAGCAAGACTAGATTATTTTTTACACCCGTTAACGCATTGGTATTCAATGCGCTTGTAGCAGTCGTGTACATCATGGCAGTCGTGTACATCATGGCAGTCGTGTACATCATGGCAGTCGTGTACATCATCATTGGCTTTGCTACTAAACCGCGTCAAGTGTCTTTCACTAAACTCAGAACGGAGGATTTCTCGGATCACCTAGCTAAATAAAGATAAATTTCAGTAGATTTCTTGTGCATAAACTACGGCCTAGGCCAAATATTCTGCATTTTAGACGACCAGGGGACTACGCAGGACGTTGAGACATCGTCACGTTTCGGAATGACCCCGATAGATTACTAGACAGAATGCGATCAGAGTTTAAACGTTCTCTGCGCCATTCCACGCCTAGGACACAAATAAACCTGGAAATGACCTTCCAGTCATTTTTAGTAGAGAACCGTAATGTAGTCTAGGGGCACCCCACCAACCCACCAACCCATCACACCCAGACCGCCCTCCAAAACCTTACCATGGCGATGGCAAAGGGCAAGGCTCGGATTTTGAGTGACCCGTGTGCAAGGCCCTCGAACCTATTATATTGTAATAGCCCCTTTGTCACAGTTTCATTCTTCTAATGCATTGTTCCCATATGCCTAGGAGGATACACAGCCTGGCGCTTTACGTTCTTTTTGTCGGCGACGTCGATTATTCACTTCTGTCGGCTTCATTGCCTTAAATAACATTAGTCATCTCTTCTACTAGCTCAGGACTTCCGTTTCTTGTTACAGTTTATCTTCGTCAATCAGCCACTTCTCCTAGACAGTATTCCCACTCTAAGGTTTTCATTGCTTTCAGTTTTTTTCACTCTCCATGACAGCTGCAACACAAATTGCTCTCATAGTCACGCTAGTCAATCATATTAACAAGCACCTTAAGACTTTCGCAAAACAGGAATGTCCACATCCCCTATGTCGCGTACTACTCATGAACGTGTCAGACTCCCGGGCCCATTTTCAGGATGCTCATTATATTGAAGAACCACGTTCAAACTGTGTAAGCAGGAAACGGAAGAGCGAAGATAATGAGGAATATGTGCAAGACAGGAAAGGCGAGGCTTTAAACTATGTGAGCAAAAAGGCAAAGAATGAGGATGAGAAGGTAGAAGGGGAAAATGCGGGACCTACGACAGTCATACAATAAATAATACTATTGTCGTTTTCAAATTGCGATTTAAACTGTAGCTCAAATTGCAGTTGCGGTTGTAGTTGCCAATTGTGGCTGACTTCTTGGACGAGGGTAGGCTCCATAAACATTTCCGGTATTAGTCATTAGCACACTATTCCAGATTCGGCATTAAATACATTCCGCGGGTGAACCAAAAACTGTTAAGATCACGTAGGCAAAGGGCGACAAATTGCGGTCCGGTTGCTAATTGTAGCTGACGATGTTGTAAGGAGAGCCATTAACGACGTTGGCGTGGTGTAAATCGTCGTCACTCTAAAACTGAGATTACGTCTCAGATGCGGATTCAACTGTGGCTCTAATCTCACGTCCGGTTGCCATCTATGCCCCTGAGTGAGAGTGGTAATAAGCTGATAGAGATAATGGCCCACAATTTGAAAGAGCAGCGATCTGCTGGTTATCACCCAGTGATACCAGCCGTTGACCACACCTCAATTTTCTGCTGCAAAGTGCCACCACGCGTAAGTAAACCACTACGACCACGTAAATATAACAAGACGCATAGCAGCAGTGAAATATGTAATTAGTTCACAATGAACTGCCCTCGAACCAGCAACCAGGAAAGGGCCAAATGGCGAACTGAGTGCAGGGAGAAGTTAGCCAATCACATTCGTGAGTGTACTCGGTATATAACAAGTGTTGGAGGTAATTGCGGAATACGGGGAACTACACACGAATTTGTGTGGTAATCTCCGACTACCGTAATCAGTCTCTTCGGGCAACGGAGCAGAAGCTTCACAGTAGAATACAGTATATAGATTAATTGAATTACTACACTATCTACGGAGCCTACGTATTATTTATGTTATTTGGAGGGCCTACTCAAACGCCCTGGGTAGCAGAAGGGTTTGGGCTCAAAACCCAGTGCGTCGGGGTTCTGAGGCAACCAGCTCACGTCAAGCACCAATTGGGGAGCCCGACGGTAACATTGGGAAAAGCCGTCATTTTAGGGCCAAAATGCCACCGTATCCCACGGTGCCCGTCCTCTTTTCCCCAACAACAAGCCATATCTAATTGTGTCATGTGACCAGACTCCGAACTTGGGCTTGTTGGAGGCTTTTGCGTGTGACTGGGGCCCAGCCCAAGCTGAATGCTGGTCTCACTTCGGAGGCCGGCACCACATTTCCCCGATGCACCAGCTGCCTACAACAGGGCTTGCTATCTAGTTGTCCCGCGTCGCGAGGAACACCAATTCGTCGCGAAGAACAGAATTCAATTCAATAAGGAGTACTAAACCCCTTCCGATATCTACAACTAATTAATCTATCTGGCATCTCTAAAACTAATGAGTTAATATCCTCTTGTGATATATTTTCCCATTCCTGTAAGATAAACTGTCGTAGTTCAGCTTTTGATGTTGCATTTCTCTTGCGCACCCGAGACTTCAATATCCTCCACACATTCTCGATTGGACTCAAGTCAGGAGATTGAGGCGGCCATAGTAAAAACTGTAGAGTAGATGCTTGCTTCCATCTTGCATTTGGATTGTTTCTTGTTTTTGTTCCGTGTGATCCATCATTGTCCTCTTGAATAATATAGTGCTGATAGTGGGTTTTAGAGAATGTAGGTTTAATATATGTTCCGGCCAACCACCAACTATTCTGGTTGGCCAACTGGCCGGCCGAACCACCAACCTATACGTAGAATAGTAGAATAGTATATTGAATTACCTACCCTACTCTACTCTTACCCGCTTCCGCTTTGGCCTCTCAACTAAAGCTATTTCCGTACGAGTAGTAAGACCTGATAAATTGCTACAGTCATGGTCATCGTTATGGCAGTGTACACTACACTCCTTAGCTTCCTTATAACACCTACACCTCTTCGTACTACACTGCCCTTTGCACTGACAGGATATTCCAACCCAAGCACTTGTAGAAGCCTCTCTAGCTGCAAGCCCTAGGCCTACTTCCTTAGTAGAAGTAGGAATTACTATATCACCCCATAGAGCTTGCTCTACAACTCCGAGTGATTTAGTAGGAATAAGGCGTTGTATAATACCTGAAGCTGTAAGAATCCTATACCTATGAGGGTAAGGCTCTTCTAGAATTTGTGCAAATAGCCTCTTATTATCAGTTGAGGTTCTATCCTCTTGAGGAACCTTAATAGAGACTATAGCTCTGATATCAAAGTGCTGAATATCATGCTTCTTTGTATATTTGCACACCATAGAAATCCTTGCTCGTTGAGTGGCTACTATAGCTCTCTCAATTATAGGATCTGGTGTAGCCTGAAGCTTAGTTCTAGGCTAAGCTAGAACTCAGGCCCAGCTCCCACGCTAGAGCTCTAGCTTAGAGCCAGAGCTGGGCTCAGAATTGAGTTCTGAGCCAGAGCTCTTAATTCCAGGCTCTGGCGCTCGAGCCTGAAGCCTTGAGCTCTCGAGCTTAGAATGGAACTCTGGCTTAGCCTAGAGCTAGGCTAGTACTCGAGCCTGAGCTCAAGTAGGAGCTATACGACAGAGCTTAGAATTGAGCTCTGGCTCTCGCTCTGGCTCTGGTTCTCGCTTAGAACCAGAGCTGAGGTCGGAATTAAGCTCTGAGCTAGAGAGCTCAATTCCGAGCTCTGGCTCTTGCTAGAGCTGGGATCTAGCTCTAGCTCGAGTTCTAGAACGATTTCTGGCTCTAGCTTAGAGCTCTGAATTAAGCTCTGAATTAAGCTTAATTCCGAGCTTAATTCTAAGCTTCAGTTCTCGCTTAGAACCAGAGCTAAGCTTAATTCTAAGCTCTGAGCTAGAGAGCTTAATTCTAAGCTCTGGCTCGAGCTAGAGCTAGGCTCTAGCTCCAGCTCTGGCTCGAGTTCTAGATCAAACTCTAGCTCTGGTTCAGAGCTCAGAATTGAGCTCAATTTGGAGCTCTGGCTCAGAACCAGAGCTAGGCTCATAATTGAGCTCTAGCTCTTGCTACTAAAGCCGTAGGTTGATTAGAGCTTCTGTTTTAGACTTAAGCTTAGGCTGGAGCTCGCTCTCAAATATTAGGCCCATGGTTGGGTCTTCCTGCTTAATTCCAATTAACAGATCCTTCTAGGCCTAACTATTAAGCCAGTCAATGTGTAAGCTCTGCTCTTGGAATAGAAGCTCAGCTAGCGCACACCTAATTGTAGAGTGGATTTAGGTGTTCATAGCAAGCACCACTTCAAGTAGCCCATTCTTCCATTCTGTAGACCCATGATCCATTTTCCATGCCTAGAGCTTATTCTCAACAACTCCATTTGCCTGCTTAACTAGGCCTTGCGTTTGTGGTGATCGTGGTGCTCTATTTACCACCTGTATTCCATACTTCTGTAGTAAGAGTAAGAGAGCCCCCTTAAATTCCTTCCCATTATTAGCCTACATAATCTTCAGAGGTAGGAAAGCTATAATGAATTAAGCAAAGCACTCTATAATAGGCTCTACGTGCTTGCTTTTTAATGGGTATAGCTGTGTATACTTTAAGAAGTGATCCTTTATATAAAGAATCCACTTATACTGTCCTAAAGACTCATGGCACATATTAATTAGGTCGATTTAAACCCTCTCCTATGCTCGTCTACTTATAATAGGAACTAATGGTGCTTTCATAGTATTTAGCCTATTTAAAGTGCAATTCTTACACCGTTTGAGTATAAACTCTACATCCTCTTGCTTTATTCCATAGTACTGTTGCTTAATTACAGGCCATACCTTATTCTAGCCTACATGTAGAAGCTTAAGATGCTCTTCTATAATAACATCAAAGACCTCTGCTTTCTAAACTACATATTAAGCATTTAAGTACCATACGTTGCTTTTTCTATAGAGCTTATTATTCATAAGCTCAAAATTAGACTGTACATGATGCTTAAGGTTCTTTGCTTCCTTATGTGTTGCTTTAAAAGCAGTTAGGTTCTGTAGTATTATGCATATACACTCCCATTTATCATATGAGAGCTGCTTGTGATTGTAGTAAGTTGTACTACTTATATAGGCTTTAAAGGCAGTGTGCACATCATTTGGAAATGGATTAATTGAAGTAATAGTAGCCATTATTACATGTAGGTGTATAATATAAAGCTTTAATATTCTATTCTACTATTCTATCTACCCTGCTCCTTAGCAGTAGGTTAGTGGTTAGGCCAGCTAAACCACTAACCCAAAAGTTGGTGGTTTAGCCAGCTAGTTGGCCAACCAGAATAGTTGGTGGTTAGGCTAGAACATATATGTTCTAGCCCAACTACAAATAAGCTATATTCGCGAATACGTCAGCCCATTCGCGAATGGGCCAGCCTAACCATGAATATGTTCCTTTGTAAATGAGCTAGCCCATTTGCAAATAGGCCAGCCTAACCACAAATAGCTGCGTAATATAAGGGGTATTAGTATAGGATATTATAGATAGAATTATAATGTTAACCTTTAATCATTAAAATGGACCCTACTATTACTTAGATCAATCCGTTCCCTTAAGATGTTCGTACTGCTTTTTAGACCTATATTTATAGCTTTAGCTATGAATATAGAGAGTAGCTAGACTACTTAAAACACTGCCAATTATGCCTTTATCTTAAGAATCCACTCTTAAAGCTAACAACCTAAGCAGAGTCACGATTAAAACACTAAGCTTAAACAGAGTTTATGCTTATACATAATAAGCTCTACTAAAAGCCTAACTCTAGGTTTAAGAGTCCACAATCTGTAGTTCTAGAAGGTAAAGCATTTGATACTATTGTTAATGAACACTTATAGCTTCTACATGTAGGCTAGTTAAAAACATAGAATATTCTATAGCATAAATACTATAGGCTAAAGCAAGAAGAAGTAGAGTTTATAATAAAGTGATGTAAGAATTACACTCTAAATTAACTAAATACTATAAAAGCTTCATTAGTTCCTATTATAAGTAGCTAAGCATAGGAAAGGGTTTAAATTAATCTAATTAATATACACTACAAGCCTTTAGGGTAGTATAAATGGATTCTTTATATAAAGGATTACTTCTCAAAATATACACAGCTTTACCTATTAAAGAGCAAGTACATAGAGCTAATTATAGACTACTTTGCTTAATTCATTACAGCCTTCTTACCTCCTAAGATTATACAGGCTGATAAGGGGAAGGAATTTAAGGGAGCTCTCCTTATTCTACTCTAGAAGTATGGAATCTAGGTGGTAAATGGAGCGCTATGGTCATGGCAAACGCAAGGCCTAGTTAAGCAGGCAAATGGGGTTGTTAAAGCAAAGCTATAGGCATAGAAAATGGATCATGGGTCTACAGAATGGAAGGATGGGCTACTAGAAGTTACGCTTGCAATGAATACCCAAATCCACTCTACAATTAGGTGTGCACTAGCTAAGCTGCTGTTCTAAGACAGGAGTTCTCATATCAACTGGCTTAATAGCTAGGCCTAGAAGGATCTCTTAATTAGAGTTGAGCAGGAAGACCTAACGATGGCCCTGATTTTTAAGAGTGAGCTCTAGCCTAAGCTTTCTAAGTCTAAGACTAAAGCTCTAATTAACCCACGGCTTTAGCAAGAACTAGAGCTTAGAATTAAACTCTTAGGTTTAGGGTTTAATTCCAAACCCAGCTCTAGTTCTAAGTGAGAGCCAGAGCAAGAGCTAGAGCTTGATTCTAAGCTCTACGCTAGATCTAGAAATCATTCTAGAAATCGATCTAGAGCTAGAGCTAGAGCCTAGCTCTAGTAAGAACTAGAGCTTGGAATTGAACTCTTGGGTTTGAGGTTTAATTCTAAACCCAGCTCTAGTTCTAAGCAAGAGCTAGAGCGAGAGCCAGAGCCTAATTCTAAGCTTTAGCGTGGGAACTAGGCTTAAGTGCTAGCTCAGCCTAGGACTGAGCTGTAGGTTGACCCTATAATTAAGAAGGCTATAGTAGCTACTTAGAAAGCAAGGGTTTCTATGATGCAGAAGTATACTAAGAAGCATGATATTTAGCACTTCGATATTAGAGCAATTGTCTCTTTAAAGATTCCTTAGGAGGATAGAACATCAACTGATAATAAGAGGGTTTTTGCGCGTATTCTAGAAGAGCCTTACCCTCATAGATATCGGGTTATTACACTCTCTGGTATCATACAACGCCTTATACCTACAAAATCGCTTAGAGCTGTAGAGCAAGCTCTATGGTCTGATATCTCAATTCCTACTTCTACGAAGCAAGTAACACTAGCACTTACAGCTAGGGAGGCGTCTACTAGTATACGGGTTGGAGTATCATGTCAATGCAAAGGGCAGTGCAGTACAAAGCGGTGCCGTTGTTATAAGGAATCTCAGGAGCGTAGCGTACACTGCCATAATGATGATCATGACTGTGGCAACTTATCAGGCCTAGCTACTCGTACAGAAAAAGCCTTAGTTGAAAGGCCAAAGCGGAAGCGGGCAAGAGTAGACACTATATAATAGCATTTAGATTGCAAATCTTCCTATACTATACTATTCGTGGTTGGGCTGGCCTATTCGCGAAGGAACATATTCGTGGTTGGGCCGGCCCATTCGCGAATGGGCCGACGTATTCGCGAATACAGCTTATTCGCGGTTGGGCCGGAACATATATCCTTCTAATATATCACGTTGATAATCTTCTGCTATAAAACCACCTCTTAAACCTGTCTTCTCATAAAATATCAAAGGACTTTTAAAGTTCCATCCTACTGCTGCCCACACAGAAAATTCAACATTTGTTCGACGTCGTCGTACTTGAATACAGTCGCTACAAAATCGTTGACCCTTTTGACGAATAACATAATCAACGCTTTTGTTATTTCTTGAAAAATGACACTCATCTGTAAAAATAACGTGTTTCCAATAATTAATCGATTGATCCCAGTTATCTTTTGCAAATTGAAAGCGTCGTTGAAGATTAAGGGGACTAATAAGGCCCTTTTGACATGCTTTGCATTTGTGATATCCTCGTGCATTTAACTCACGCATGAGTGTTTTTGGTGAAACTGATAGATTCCAATCTTTTACTAATGTTGCCCATGGCTTTATCCTCTCATTATAATGTCCTTGAAGACTTGCAATTATTTCATCAATTGTGTTGCTGTTAAGTTTGTGCTTGCGACCAGTTCCATTCTTAAGTTTTGTTCGAGAGGTTGGTGCGTGGATGTGCTCAAATACTGTTGACTTAGGAACACCCGTTCGTCGTGAAATTTCTCGAATTGAATAGTCAGTGTACTTTCGAAGTGTACGCGATGTACGCCTTGATGGAGTAGGCCAATCGCCGTTCTCAAGAGGTGGTGAAGAATCCATAGTGTTGTTGCTGAATTGAAGAATTGGTGTTCCTCGCGACGCGGGACAACTGTCCGGATTGTTTTGTCCCCACCGTTGGAAAGAAAGTCACGTGCGACAGGCTATTTCGCGAGCTTGGCGTTTGCATCGAGCCTTCCGGTTCTTGATCCCCAAACCTCCATTCCTGGATATCTCTCTCTATGCTGGAAAAACGACATTTACATGCAACCTTCTCATAACCCGCGTCTTTGGGGTTTGCCGGTTTGCATTTCTTGAGAGATCTGGTTAAAGCACAAACGAGGAGGCGAAAGCATTTGTCTTTTCGAGGTCGATTCAAAGCTCGATGATTTATTACACAGTTGCGGGGTTACAGACGCTCCTTATTCTCCACGAAACAAACACTTTAACAAACCACCAATAGATACATCCACCTTCCCCATCACACTATCTCGGTGTTTATCAACACAGAGCTCGTAGGTGTACTAGAATTCAAGTCCATTTCCCCAATGGTCAGATCCAGACCCCCTGGAGTAAAAACACGCATGAAAACTTGTTCCAGGTAGCCGAAGTACCGAACCGCCTTATCCTCTGGGAAAAAGCTGGAATCAATCGTCATGATAAGCTCTACCCCGGCATTGCCAGGCCGGAGGCAAAAGTTCATGAACATGGCGTCTACCAACCGCTGGACCGTTTCGGCGCAGCTTCTGAACAGTCCGAGGTGTTTGGTTGCTGCTTCCTCGTAATCGTCGCCAGGATGGACGACGACAACGGGGGCAGACGCCAGCAACCGATGCAGCTTATCGCCGAGTCGGACCAAGTGCTGCACATCCCCAGCTTCGTCTATTCGCTTCTGTACGAATTCTATGTTCTTCCGGAAAGTCGAGTCACGGTTGATGCTGGTGACCAAAGGGGCCGTAGTGCTTACAGGCCCCATGAGCCTGTCTATTCCCGTGAGCTCGGCATCTCTACCACCCAACAGAATGTTGAACAGGAAATGGTCATATTCTTCGACGTGTGCTGCAACTATTGCCCAAGCTGTGAGCATCACGGTTGGGTAGGATAGTTCAGCTGGGAGAGTTGCCGGAAAGTCGATGCAGAGGGACAAAGTGTGAGTGATACCTGGGACCTTTGTGCCGTCCAAGGTATAGTAACTCCAGAATTTTGTGTTCTCGAGTTCCCTCGCAAGGGCGGACTTAGCTACGTCCTTTTCCAGGTCGTAGACGTACTCGATGAACCTGTTGTACTGCGGCCGTTGCGGCGGGGTGTCGTTGTGGTGATACGCATAGTCGATCTCTTCCAACAGCAACTTTCGACACCAGCCATCGAACACAACGTGAGCGCTTGACCAGACGAGCCATCGATCCTGAGAGTGCCCGCCATTCACGATGCTGAATCGTGATAGCGGTTGTCCGAGACCCCACGACACCTTTCGATCCTCAGAGACGAGAGACGACAGGGCCTCAACGTGGCGACAAGCAAAGTCTTCTTTCAGCACAACCTGGACTAATTGAGATGATACCGAGATGATTCGAGTCCGCAGAAGTGCGTTCGTCTGCACAACACGCCGCAAAGCAGTCTCAAGTCTGACCAAGTCTATGTCGGCCGGTAGTTGCATGATGTGCCGGTGAGTAGTACCTCCTGGCGAGATCATCTCCCCTTCCATGTAACGTTGCTGTTGTCTTGTGAGGGGATATGCATCTTCAACGTCTTGCTCTTCGATATTCTGAGCCATAAGGCTTTTCTTCAGTTGATGAACACTGCGATCAATTTTCCCCAGTAGGCCGAACCTGGATGGACCCGATGTTCTTTTCTCCTTCAGAGGTACCATGTGAGCAGCCATGGCGGACAAGACTTGATTTTTGAATATTATCTGTGCCGAGAGATTTTGCCCGAGATCTCGTGCCGCAGACGCCAGCTTGATTGCCGCCAAAGAACTGCCACCAAGCTCGAAGAAGTTGGAATTGGCTCCGAATTGCTCGCCGTTCAATCCAAGGAGCTTTTGCCACAAACTATGCAGCAGCTTTTCTGCTTCCGAAGCAGGTGGCTGAACTTTATTTTCTCCAGAAAGAAGCAGGTGAGGCCCAAGGCGCTGTCGCGCAACGTAAGCTTTGAGTGCGCGGCGGTCCGCCTTGCCATTCGATGTGACAGGGATATTCGTCACTGCCAGAAATACGGAGGGTATCATGTATTTCGGTAGAGCAGTGCTTATTTGTCGAACTATGTGTTCCTTCATATCCGCCAGGTGCTGCTGTAGTACGTGGTCGATGTCCATTTCACCTCCCCGGTACTCTACTTTCTGAGCCAGGCAAGCGATGAGAACGTCGGAATCCTGACCCTCAAATCTTGCGATGTCGACAATCACTTGAAGCTGCGCGTCGAAGAGGACTTCCTGAATGCGTTGCCGCACGTCCTCACCCTCAAGCCGCTGTCCATGTAGTTTCAGCTGCATATCCCCACGCCCGATGTACAAGATGCTGCCGTCTTCCATGTACCTGACAAGATCTCCCGTCTTGTACATCCTCGTGATGTGGCCGCCTCGGAGGTCTCGCAACCACGGTGGACTGAGAATAAACTTCTCATCGTTAGCTTCGGGGCGGTTCATATAACCGGTTGCCAGGTGTGGACTCTCGATGACAAGTTCCCCCACTGCCCCAAGAGGAGTGAGGAGGTTGTGGTTCTCGGGCCTCACAACCCATATGCTAGTTCCAGCACTGTGGCCAATGTTCCTAGGGTCATTACGTGACAAGTTGCAGTTGATAGCGCACTTGACGGAACACTCGCTCGGCCCATACCCATTCATGACTTGTACGATGCCGTCCCATTTGTCCACTAGAGGTTGGTCAGGAGCTTCTCCGGAGAGCAGCAGTATCTTGAAATCGGGCAATTCGTCCTGCTTCAATGTATAGGCCACGGAGGGGGTGATGTTGGCAAAGTTGACTCGCGCCGTTTTCATAAACGCACTGATATCACCCATGATATCCTCGTCTGATGGTACACAGATACAGCCGCCGAACATGAGGGTGGTCAATATATCCTCGACGCTCGGGTCGAAGGCGTATGGTGCGAATTGCAACACGCGAGAGTCAGGCCCACGTCTGAGCAGAGGGGCACGAGCCATAGCACCAGTGGCAAAGGCCTTGTGTTGTACTCCAAAGATTTTGGGGGTCCCCGTAGTTCCTGATGTTGAAAGGATGTAGAGCAGGCTGTCCGGGGTCGCAATCTTGCCATGGACCTGCGCAGCAGGTGTGAAAAGGTAAGCTGTGTCCTCAGAAACGACAACAGCCCGCCAAGGTGGATTGGCAAAGGCTTCCTCTTGTAGTGGAGAGCAGAGAACGACTTTGATACCGGCATCGCTGGCAATGCCTTCAAGACGTGCTCGTGGATACGCCGGTGACAGTGGCGCGAAGGCGGCGCCTGCTTTGATGACGGCCAAGATACTCACTATCGCCCACTGTGACTTCTCGAAAAGAACACCCACAGTGTTGCCTGGTTCCACGCCGGATCGCACCAACTCTCCCGCTAAGCCGTCAGACAGCCTATCTAAGGTCGCGTAATCTATAGTGCCGTCTCTAGAATAGATTGCGGGCGAAGCTCGGAAGTGTCTTGTTCGCTCGCGGATCAACTCATGAACGCAAACCTCGTAAGCCTTATGATGCCTAGCGTTCCACCCAAACATGGTTGACTTGTCTGCCTTACTTGCGAGGTCCAGCTCGCCGACTTTGGTGTCTTTAGGCACTGTGCTGAGTTCGTGGAATGTCTGCTCGAATTGTTCAAGAATTCTTTGGACCTGCGGAGGCGAAATGACATCGCTGTCGAATGTGGCAACTATCTCAATCTGAGACTTCCCGGGCATAAGCGTAAGCACCAATGGGTACTCGTGTAGGGATCTCTCGACTTCGTTCAGCCTGATACCTTGTTCCTCCACGGTTTTGGTATCCGCGACTTGCACAATCAAGAGGGTACGGAACGAGGCGGCATTTTTGACGTCCTGATTTATGCCCAGGATTTGGGAGAGGCCAAATTGTTCGTAAGGGATCATGGCCGAGAACTGCTCTTGGAGGCCTTCTAAGAAGCCGAGAACGGTTTGAGTGAGGTCAATTCTCACCCTAACCGGCAAAGTTGTGATGGTGGGCCCAACAACATCCTGAAGCTTAGGAGGTAGGGAATTGCGTCCATGAAGGGAGTTTCCGAATGTGACGTCGTCTGAACCCTCGTGCTCTGAAAGGAGTAGAGCCCACGATGCCCTGGCCAGAACCGTTGTAGTTGTGGTGGATGCTGTTGGGGCTGCCATGGTGTGCCGCAAACAAGATCTGTCAGCTGCCAGATGCCCGGCCTTCGGGAAATTGGGAAATGACGGTGTTGGTGCATTCTTGAGCTGCTCTCTCCAGAATGAAGCACATTCATCTCGGTTCAGACCGTCGCAGAACTGCACAAAGTCTTGGAAGCTTCCTATTGGCTCCACAGTCTCCGTGTGGGAGTAATAATTATGGCGAATATGATCGACCACGGTCTCCAAGCTCCAACCATCAAATACCGCGTGGTGAAGCGTCCAAACAAAATGAGACTGACCGGATGATGGGTCTTGGACGTGGTAATGCCTACTGAGAGGCTGACCAGGCTGAAACGAGACCGATTTGTCTGCAGCCAAGAATGATGCAAGATCTTGCCTGACCTCAGTCCACTCCGCATGATGTCCTAGGACCACCTGCACGAGGCTGGAAGAAGATGGCACGATTGCTGTCCTCAGGATTGGGAAGGCAGTAGTCGCACTCTCCCACGCCGCCTTGAACTTTTGGATGTCCACAGCAGCCGAGAAATCGAAGACAAACTGGCCCGAATACAAGGAGGGTAGCGCCAGCGAAAGCGAAAACAACCCTGCTTGGAGAGCTGTGCAAGGGAAAATACCCGCGATCTCCTCACGGTCAAGGCCGTATTCTTCCAGCAAGGACCGGAACTCAGAAGGATTGTCTTGTGTAAGTGAATATGAGGCTGGGACGACGCTTAGGTGGGATTTATCAGCATCGTCAGCAGCAGCAGGAACTTCCTGCATGGCGGTGGTCATGCCGGATAGTGTTGGGGTTTTGAAAACCTTCTCCATAGTCAAATGAAAACCTTCCTTGTTGGCCATCGCCACCAGTTTCATACATCGGAGTGAGTCCCCACCTAGTTGAAAGAAATTGGCGTCTGGCGTGAGACTCTGAGCAGATGGAAGAAGTTGTCTCCACATCCGGGCCAGTACTGACTCCGCGGGCGACAGGCCTTTGTCTTCTTCATCACCCGTTTGCAACCTGGAGTAGAAATCACCCCCGAGGCTCAAGAGCTTGCGCCGGTCAAGCTTCCCTGTGGGGCCCAGGGGAACTTCCTTTAGGGGTATCCATGCGACGGGCCACATGTAGGCGGGAAGCACCTCTGAAATGCGTGCACGAAGTCCCTCGATCTCTAGCTCCATCTCTTCAGTCATTTGGGTGGTGTCTCCATCAACATCCTGTCTAGGTGTGTCGTGGATACTGGGGTGATGAAGAAAAGCCACCAAATTGGCAGTGCCATGTACATCAAGTACTTCCAGGAGTATGTTTGCTTGAGGGAGTTGAAGATGCTGTTTCAGTTTAATCTCGATGTCCTCAAGCTCGATCCTTTGGCCACGAAGTTTGACCTGGCGGTCACGTCGACCGACGAAAATAAGTTCTCCGTCGTCGGCGTATCGAACCAGGTCACCAGTTCGATAGCTCCGTCCCATCGAGGCCACGGTAGACTCCCACTCTTTTGCCCACGGCAGAGAGTCGAGGAATAACTTTGCATTGCCCGATTCATTATTGATGTAGCCCCGTGCGATCCCCGGACCTTCCGCCACCAGCTCTCCGATAGCTCCTATAGGAGCAAGCTGATTCGGATCATCCAGGCGCGCTATCCAAGCACGGCTGTTGACAGGAAACCCAATCCAAACAGCATCATCACCCGCAGCAGGAAGGGCTTTCTTCGCGATGCATGCTACTGTAGTTTCCGCAGGACCGTAGACTATGATCAAGTCCAGCTTATCTCCCCACTGTCCCACGAGATCTTGCGTAACCTTCTCTCCGCCCACAATGAGTGTTGTCAGACACGGGACGTCTGATGGTGATAGTAATCGCACAACGGTAGGCGTGAGAAGGACCGCATTGGCATTGAAGTTGCGCATCGATTCTGCCAAGTTGTTCAAACGATCTGCATCGGAAGGAATGCAGACGCAACCGCCATGCATCAACGTCATGAGGATCTCTCCGAACGCGGCATCGAATGCGTAAGACGAGAACTGGAAATATCGAGTTTGATTGCTTATGCCGGAGAGCTTTGCCAAAGCCACAAGACTGGAACACAACGATTTATGCTCAAGTTGAATCCCTTTCGGCGTGCCCGTAGTCCCTGACGTAAAGATGACAACCGCTACATCGGAGGGACTAACTTCAATCTCATGCTGCTCGTTTCCTGCAGGAGCCGACAATGAGGAAGCAGACACAACAATGGTTCGGGGTGCCAGACTGATTGCTCTATCTTCTTGACCAGATGAGCTGAGGACAATGGTGGCCTTGGTTTCCTTAGATAGTGTCTGTAGTCGACTTGTGGGGTGCGAGACATCCATGAGCATAAAGGAACAGCCACTCTTCAGGACGCCCAGCATCGCCACCACGGTCCAGACCGTCTTTTCAAAACAAAGAGGAATGCAATCCCCTTGATGGGCTCCCGCCTCAAGAAGTAGTGAGCACACACGTGAGGACAGGGTGTCAAGCTCCAGGTATGTAAGCCCGCCGTCCCAAGACTCCACAGCTTGTGATCCTGGGCTCTCAAGTACTCTCTGTCTGATCATCTCATGGGCTGTGGATTCTATAGTTGAAGGGGGCTGCTGGTTCCATCGCTGCAGGTCTCGTCGGTCCAGATCACAGATCAGGTCGAGGTCCCGCAGCGTCCGACCGCAACTAGATGCAGCCAGCAATTGTTTGGTAACGTGTACCAGTTGACTGAGAAATCTTGCATTAGCGGAAGAGCTCTCTCCGCTAATGTCCAGGTCCAGCGAACGCGATGCTTCTGACTCTTTCACCGTGCAGAGGATCTGACGTGGGATAGCAGAACTTCGTGAAGCGGAAGTCCCCTCATTGGAAGTTGCCCAGTCCTCGAAGCTGTCTGTACGCAAGTAAAAGGTTTGCAATGCGATCGGAAATGTGGTGTTCTGCTGATAAGTTTTCTCAATGCTCTCGAGAAAGTCGTGCGCACTGCAATCTTGATCGACTGCAATTCTGGCATCCCATAGTTGCCCAGACGTACTGGTGCATACATGGAATAAGGATGTTGGTGTCTGTAGATAGAGAGATAAGAGGAACCCCAAACTGCTAGAAATTGCGACCTCTGGGGCCCATCCATTGGTGTCAAGCTGAATCTCCTGCCGGACGTTGGTTTCCATATTTGGCACAATCTCCATAATTTGGATTGATTTTGTTACGTTGGGGGTCGGCTCTGGCTGCCAACAACGACAAAAACTGTAAATTTGCGTAGTCTTTATATGTAGCAATAGACTAGAAGTAATATGTCTTATATGAGTACTCTATTGTACAATGTACTCAAGGTTTTGGTAAAGAAAAAGCGTCCACGTGCGAAGAGACGAACACACGCCTTGGAACTATATCATTGTTTATGTCCCTGGGACCTTTTTCGCCTCGACACCATGCTATAAATAGGAGCTTACTACAGTAATGCGGCGATAATCAAATTCATCAAATTCAGTGACCCGTACATTTCCGTGCTTACGCAAGGTAAACCGGTGTATTGACAATGGGATCTCTTTCACTCTTGTCGACCCACTGTAATCTGGGCAAGCCCTTGTAGTCTAGCCGCCCCGATGCCGCGCGCCAGCCTTAAAAAGCGGGGAGAGGGCTGAAGTACTTTAGCTGCTATATTAGCTTCAAGGGCAGTGATACTTAGTAGTAATAGTGCTAGCAGTAGCGGCAGTTGGCTGGCAGCAGTTGAGTAGCAGCATTTGAGAGATAGCTGTATAAGTAATTGTAGCCCTCTTCCTCACGTCCTACGTTGTCACATTAACATATTTTCTAAAGATTCCGCGACAAACTTTGCCCTTTACTCTTGACTGAGAAGCATTCACACACAATGTCAATCGATGTACTCGTCCAGCCAGCCGATAGTCCTGATGACTTCGCTCAGATTTACCACTGCATAAGCGAAGCCTTTGGCCGCCAAATCAAAGACTCAATATGGATAGCCATGAATTCGAACTGGAACTCCCCCGAAGGCCAGAGAGAAGGTGCCTCCAAGCTCCTTGAGCACTGGCAATCTTCAGCCAAGAATAAAGAGGGCCATCCTAATACCGTCATCTTGAAGGCGACTCTGCCGGATCCCCAGGATGGTTTCAAGCTCAAAATCGTCGGCGCTGCCATCTGGAGTCAAGCTTCCTTCGTAGACGGGCACGGCGACCCGCCGACGGACAGCCCTGCTGGCCTCGTGGCTTTGGCTCCCACCGAGAGGCACTTCGCGAGCCAGATGTATCGCTCGCTGTGGAAACGCCGTGTTTCCCTTGCTCGGGAAAAGGCAAAATCGGACTCGCCGGCTATGTTTACACTCGATACATGTGCCGTCGACCCAGCCTTTCAGCGAAGAGGTGTTGCGAGAAAGCTGGTGGAATGGGGCCTCGAGGAGGCGAAGCGGAGGGGGGGATTAGAGTGCACGACTGAGGCGTCACCTATGGGGCGGGGTTTGTACGAGAGGCTTGGGTTTGGAGCGGAGGGTGCGGGAGAAGATCTTGTGTATGAGGTCGATGAAGAATTCAGGAATCGCGATAAGCCGGAGATTTTGTTTATGCGTACTTGGGCTGGCCAGTGAATGCCGTAGTGATAGTGTTAACCTGCACAAGCATGCACCGCTACTAGATAGAGTTGAATACTCCCCGGGGCAGACAGACAGGAAAAATCACGAGACTGGTTCAAAGTGCTCCAAGTGATAAGATGTTTGAGCAAGGCTTCACTTTCATCTGAGATCACAACACAACGGCAGTGGCCGAGTAGGTAAGCAGGAGCGTTTGATCCAAGCTAAAATGACGCGAATTTCTCCCACATTATTGTTGTCAAACAAGGAGACGATGACTACGATTTGAAAAAGCTCCGGAATCTGCAAATGCATGACTAGGTACAAGGTGCAGGGAACGATGGACATTTCCTTCGCCCGTATTCCATAGCCAACACACTCAGCAAAGGTCGCGCTGTTCTCAGCCTCACAATCATCCACGGATACTGAATCAGATTAAGCACCGGCGACAACGCTAAGATCTCCCGCGGCAACGCTAAGCTTTGCGGGTGGCGGCAACGCTAATCTCCCTGGAGGCAACTGAAAGCACACACAGACACGGGAGGCTCCGTCCCGCCACGGCGCTACTCCCGCCACGGCGCTACTGTAGGCTCCGCTTGGCATCGATGGGCACCTTCTTTTTCCGGGTAGTTTACCGTGTTGCTTTGTCATCTCGGCCTCAAAGGGTCTGGCGTGCTTGCACTAAAAAGGTTCACTCTGCTAGGTTGAACGGCCCTATTTTAAGGAATATTATTGCGTGATACAGGGGTCTGATTAGTTGTATTCAGACATGTAGATCTGACTGTTGGATAGTGGGTCAAATTTACGTTAGGGCGCACAAATACTCGTTCTTAGCAAAGTTGCCGAATCAGCTGTCGGGGCCTCTGTCTTTTATGTACGCACGAAAAGTTCCCTGCTAGGGCCGCTTACTTACCTCCAAGAAGAAATTTGTGGTCCTCTACGGGGTAGAAAAAATCACCCAACGGGCGTCTACATTTGCCGAGGCTAGACCCTTATGGAGTTCAAGAGGACTGCTTTTTTAGTGTGTACATTCTCGCGTCTCTGTTTTCCTGTCTTTGCAACACTGCTGTCATTGCCATTGTGTTCTCACATACAATCTGGTTGAGTGCTCTTTGACGACATACTGGCACCGGAAACTTGTCTTCCTCAAAAATCATGTCAGAGAAAAAAGAGCCGGATTCCCCACACGTGGAATCCGTGAACTCGAGCGAGCAAGATCTCCCAGCTGTCAGAGGCAAGGTCCCGTACAAAGTATGGCTCGTCCAAGGCCTGTATTTCTTGGAGAGAGCGGCATTCTACGGTCTCAGCCAGCCGCTCCGTGAGTCTCCCTGATCTCTGCGTATGGCATTCGGTTAACAAAATTCCCACAGAGAATTACCTCCAGCTTTCTCCGGATGACCCTCTACGCCCAGGAGCTCTTGGCCTAGGGCAGTCAAGAGCAGCGATGATCATATATATCTGGTTCGTATACAGCTACAGCACACCTCTGATAGGGGGACTGTTGGCCGACTGTTGGCTCGGCCGTCGCAAAACGATCCAGGTCGGATTCTTGTAGGTTCATCAGCGATTTGGCTCAGCCTGTAGACAAAAACTAATGGTTCAGAATCTACGTGTTAGGACTCACTATCGTCACTACTACAGCTTTCACGCAGCGAATCTACGGCGCCGGTGGCCTCCCCGGTTTCATAGTTGGGATGTTTCTCGTCGGCGCTGGCACAGGAACTGTGAAACCCAATATAACTGTATTCTTGAGTACGCATTGAAAGCTTCATGACTTGATCTTCACAGGTGCTGATTATCAACAGTTGACCAGTTCCCTGAGGAGGAGCCCAAGGTCGTGACTTTGAAGAATGGGAAGTCGGCGATGGTGAGCCGTGAACTCACAATTCGGTTTATATTTAACGTCAATTACTGGTATGTCTTCTCTCGAGCTTGCCGCGCCGGGGACTTGCTGATAGATGACCAAACAGGATGATCAACGTCGGAGGTTTGTGCGGCATTATAACAACTAATGTAGAGAGGTATGCCTATGCCGGCTTTGGGTTTGCCTTCCTTACCTGCCTTTGCTTGATTACCGCATCTGCATCAATCTTCCAAGCCGTATACACGAGATTCGGTGAGTGATCCGTTGCGCTCTGACAATCATGGTGCGTTCGCCGCTGACCAATTCTTAGAAACGGCACCACCGACTGGAAACGCCATTGCAAATTTGTTCGGCGCATTGCGCCGCCGCCGAAACTCGGCTTATCCCAGGTCAGAGCAGACAGAAGTTACAATACAATCGCCTGCTCAAGGAGACGGATCTGCTCAAGAAAACGAATCTGCTCAAGAAGACGGATCTGCAACTCCGAGTAAAGATGGGGCCATAATAGCTGAAGCAAAGTCCGCCTTCCGAGCTTGTTTAGTCTTGTAAGATATTCCCCTACATAAAATCAGCAAATGAGGAACAACTACTTACGCCAAGCAGCCTTCCTTTCCCAGCTCTGATGCTCTCCGTAAATCTCATGGACAGTACCCTCATAGCCCAAGCAGGCACCATGCAGACTCACGGCCTCCCGAACGACATCATGTACAATTTGAATCCAATCTCCGTCATGGTCTTCTTGCCCTTTTTTCAAAGCTGGATTTATCCCACGCTGGCCAAAATGAAAATCAACTTCTCGGCCGAGCACCGCATCGGCGTGGGTCTCTTCTGTGCCGCGATTGCGATTGCATACACCACAGGGATTCAACACCTCATATACATCACTGGTCCATGTTTCAGCCATCCACTGAAGTGCCTTGCTGGCAATATACCCAACGATGTCTCCATTGGACTTCAAACGCCGACTTATGTATTTCTCGCGTGGGCAGAGATCCTTGCGATCGTGTCAGGTACCGAACTTGCTTATTCGCGGGCCCCAGCAAGTATGAAGTCGATCGTTCAGGCTCTCTTCAACCTTTTCAGTGCCTTGGGCTCGTTGTTGGGTGTCGGTGTGTCGTTTGCCGCCTATGATCCCAACATGGTCATTGTATATGGATCGATCACCGCGCTGCTATTCTTTGTCACTTTTGGGTTCGAACTTGCCTATTTAGTCAGAGGCAAAAAAGGCTCGAAGTGAACGGGGAAATATATGGTCCCAAGAACATATGGTAAGTAATTCTGGCGTCATTACATGATAGGGTATTGTGATCGCGCTCTCAATACACATTGAGCAAGGAAGGGGGGAAAGCTTTGGTGGAATAAGAGTCAAAAGATTGTAAAGAGTTTCAAATGCACTTGAAAAGACAATAGAAACGGCTAGTTGATATTATGTTACTTGAGTAATCACACGGTTCCTTTATGTGTCTTGTGTCTTGTCTAATGCGCCCTTACCCGCGAGTCTCCAGACTTCTCCTTACTTGCCACTACATTCTGTTTCTACTGCCTTGTGACATTTAGAGTTGCAGGCGTTTCTTGGGATTCTGAATTATGCAAGGACCAGCCGTCACAAGATCTTATCGATTTCACAGGTCTGTATCTGACGTAGCTTCGTTCCACCATTGTTAACATACATGTTATCCACTAGATTTGGGTGCTTAAGTGTTAATGTTACTTATTCTCCGCAACTAAGAAGATGCTGGCAGGTTATCTAGGACCCATTTCACTCCATCAACAACAATTTCCGGCTGAGTCATCTGGACAAAGTGCCCACTCTCTGTGGCGAAGACAAGCTCGCTCTTCGTAGAGAGTTTCAAGAATTCCTTCATGAGACCCTCATTCTTCGCATCGACCGTCCTGATCAACTCTCTCACATGGCTCCTCTGCTCCTCGGTCCCGTTCCCTTTAGCGACGCCCGCCTTGTACAATCCATTCCAATCCCTGCTTCGTATGCCCCCAATCACATAAACCGGTTTGTCTCCAACCAGTGGCTGCTTCTTACTCAGCTCCTTCTTTCGCAGCGTCTCGAAACTTGGCAGGTAGTTCTCGAACTCCTCCTTGGCCTCAATCTGCTTGAACTTCTCGGTTGATTCCGCCGCCTTGAACGCGTTCCACTCCTCCGGCGTCAACTTGTGCTCGGCCTCCACGCCCCAGGCAGAGTATGCTTCAACACCCGCGGAAACAGTACCAAGAATTGGATCGTTCACATCCATCACCAGCGGCGCTGTCTCATGGTTGGCGTCCACAAGCACCAGACCAGCGATTTGGTCAGTACCCTTTAGGGCGATGTACTCGTGCGAGAGCACGCCGGCCCAGGAGTGCCCCACAAGGATCAGAGGGTTTGAGATGGGCGCCTTTTCGATCAGAAGGGAGAGTTCCAGAGCAACGTTCTCGGCCGTGGGAGCCAGCGGCGAGGACTCCGAGTTGTGATAGCCGGAACGGTCGTAAGTGTAGCTTCGCAGCGAGGGACCCAGCAGCCGCACCACGGCTTGCCAGTTGAGGGCATCGCTTGCCACACCCGAGATAAATAGAACGACGGGAGCTTTAGAGCTGCTGGGCTCCGGACCGTGAGTGTAGAGAGCCAGAGAGTGAGTGCCGATGTTGACGAGATGGCCGTTCGAAGGGAGGGTTGAGGAGGCCATTGTGGGTGTTATGGCGTTGTGAATTCTTAAGGTTTGTATACTTGCGATGAGTGGTTTGTGATATTCAAGGCCCTTTACCAGCCAAACCAGTTGCAATATATCGCGGTATGAAGTGGCAGAGTGATGGAGGGGTAAAGTGTTGGCGGGGCGTTTCATCTGGGCACATCTTTAGCGTTGCCGCCTGGCCCACAAGCCCCTTGTTACGGCCCCCTAACGGCCTTGTGGGTCGTACCTGGGTCGTACCTGGACTCCTTCCTGAACCGGCACTAGATGTAACGTCGTCCCACATTCGTGATTTTGTTGTTGATTTAAACATCGCCTTACGTAACAGGTACTTTGATCTACTAGTATGTCGTGACCATTTGGACGTGGATGTGAATGACAATGCAGCGCATCTTGCTCTGTTAGGAGTGGTATACAGAGCATACGAAGGCGGGATTGACGGACCGCAAGGCCAGCTATAGCTGCCTGCCACTCCTCCAGTTGTGGACAATTAAGTTGCTGATCGTGTCTGATATGCACGACCATCAGGAACATATGTTGGATGACTTTTGGGGGTTCCAGTGTCATACAGGTGCTCCATTCATCTCTTAATCCCTTTGTATAAATGCACAAATTTCACTGGAGACATGCAGTTGCTCATATATGTACGTGGATATTTGACGACTAGCAGAATACGATTTTCGAACATGAGTCTGTATCAGGCCCTCACAGCTTTCAGACCCGTCGTACGTACATTTCGTGTCCTCGTTATTACCTTTCCATTGATCTGCTTTCCACCCGTGCTCCCCAGAAAACCCTTGCCTCGAAGGTACTCAATGTTCTGTCGCGCAGCTGCAAGCACCTCTCGCATTTCCCATTCGTAGCTCTCATGATCCGTGACTTCGATCTCAGTGCCGAGAGCGCCCAGGAACTGCTGTACCGGCCATAGTGGATGCTGTTCTTGCTCCCGCGCCATGTCCTGCCTGGCAAGCTCAGTCCACTCGTCCCACGAGACCGGCCGCAGCTGCAGCTGTAATTGATCCTCGACGGCAGCCCAGAAGGCACTGACCCATACTCCCCTCTTGATGTGGACGAAATGCTCGCGACTCTTTCCTGCCGCGTGCCATAGAATGGACTCTGTGACGTGACGAACATCCGACACCGAGAGCCACGATGTCTCTGAGTCCACTGGGCGGGCTCCAAGCCGAACCGCGCCCATCACGACCCTCCACAAGAAATCGTCGGCATTTGCTACACCCGTGTACACGTCCCCAATAATCTGTCCTGGTTTGACGACCGAGAACATCGTGCCTGGTTTGCGAAACTGCGTGGCAGCAGCGCTCACCAGTCTTTCCGACACATATTTTGTTTGATCGTATCCGTTGGCCATCCTTGCCTCTTCCTCAGTCCACGTTCGGCTATCCGTGATAAGACCACCTGAGACGTACACAAAGCTCTTCAGGAAAGGAGAAGCCATTGCAGCCTGTAGAAGCTGTATTGTAGAGCCAACGTTTACGTCTTTCAACCCGTCGTAGTTCGTGGTCCAATGCACTCTGGCACCGTTGTGGATGATCGCATCGACAGTACCATGTGCACTCGGACGGCCGCACAACGCGCTCCATTGTGAATCGTTCAGCCCCAGCCTTTCGGCCGAGAGGTCTCCATCCCAGACTTCAATTGTGGAAGCAAACGATTCCTTCCACCACCCGGCGATCTTGGCCGTCTTCATCACCCTGTCCAGCCCCTTCTGTTCGTCAAAACCACGTACAAGTAGCACGACCTTGTCGAATGCGCGCTTCGTGAGTGTGGAGTAAAGAATCTGGGTTCCCAGGAACCCGGTTGATCCGGTGAGGAAGACCGTCGACCCAGTAGCGGTACGGCCAAACTCGATCTTGCTCACTAGCAAGTCTATCTCACGCTCTAGATCAGTCGGTGTCGACTGCGCCGGCTCCTCAACCGACTGGCCGCCCAACATGTTGTCGATTAGGGCGGCAAGTTCACGCAAGCTATTCTGGTGCCGGACTAATCGCGGTACCCCAATGTTGATGTCGAATTGCTTGCGTATTGCCATAGCCAGTGACATTGTCTTGATTGAATCGCCCCCTATCTCAGAGAAGCTATGACCTGCAGCGATAAGATCAGGCTTGATACCAAGTAGCCTAGCCCAGATATCCCTCAAGGATTCTTCTGTATTGGTCAGTATAGCATCGGAAGTCGACGCGTCTGAAGATGAAGGCGCTGGTGGGCTGTAGGCTCTGCCTAGTTCGCGAACCCTTCGTCTATCCGTCTTTCCTGTTGCTGTCATGGGCAGCTTTACAAGGGGAATAGGGATGTATACGCCGGGAACCATGTACGAGGGGAGCAATTTCGACAGCTCCTTTCGAAGGTTTGCTATCATTGGGACAGTTACCTCGTTCAGATCGACTACTGAACTGTCGTCGTTGGGCATGACCAAGAACACCGCCAGAGTCTGGCTCCCAGTAGCGTCCGGAGTTACCACGTCTACCACGATCTGTGGCACCGCCTTGGTCGGAAGTAGTTGACGAACCTGGTATTCGACCTCTCCCAACTCCATTCGTTGGCCGTTGATCTTGACCTGAGTATCGTTTCGCCCAACAAATCCAAGAGAGCCGTCTGGGTTGTAGTAGACCAAATCACCTGTCCTGTAGAGTCGTCCACGGCGACCAGGTACTCGTCCAGGAATTCCATTCAATAGCCATTTCGGATCCTCGACAAATGCACTGGCTGTCTTCTCGGGATTATTTAGATAGCCTGCACCCACAATCGGCCCCTCGAGCCACAGCTCTCCTATGGTCCCAACGGCCGCCAACCTGTCAGGCGCACGAGGTTGTACTACCCAAACCAAAGCGCCAGTACCTTTGCCAATACCGGGGTCACCGACTTTGATATTAGGCTCCCCCTTTCGGATTCTCTCGACTGTGCTTGTGACGGTGCATTCAGCAGGACCGTATGTATTGTAGATTTCGGCACCGGAAGCCTCCCATTTGACGACATCACTAGCCTTGAGCGCCTCACCAATGAACAAGACCTTCTCGAGGCCTTTCAAGGCTGTAGGATCGAGCAAGCGTCCGACGGTTGGTGTGAGATGGATGAAATTTGCCTGCAGGCGGTTGATGGAGCCGTTGATGTCGGCGGTACGTTCGTCCTCCGAGGGGATGCAGAGACATGCACCCACGGTTAGTGTGTGCAGTACATTTGACCATGCAACATCGAAGGCGTACGAGGTATAATCGAAAACCCTTGATGACCTTTCGAACCCGAGCTCTGGTTGGTGGTATCGGATGGCGCTGCAGAAATTGGCGTGTGTGACGGTTGCCCCCTTCGGAGCGCCTGTGCTTCCGGAGGTGAAGACGATATAAAGGGCCGATGATGGGCTAATTGTCGGCATTTTTGGAATGGTAATCGGTTGAAGTAGCTGCTCGATATTGTCCCAATCACCTCCCACTTCCATCGTTGGGACATCGGTGATATCGGCCGCAAGCTTTGCACAAGACTTCGAGGTCAACAACACCTTGGCTGATAGCTGGCTCACAATACTCTCCAGCCGGGAGCGAGGCAATGTTGTGTCCAAAGCAACAGACGCAGCACCGGCTTTCATGACTGCAAGTATTGCGACTGGCACCCATACTGACTTCTCAAAACACAGTGGCACGATGACACCTGGTCCAACTCCGAGCCCCAAGTTGACGAGGCGACCCGCCAGCAATGTTGAAAACCGATCAAGTTGGACATATGTCAGCTCACCATCCCATGCGCACACGGCGGGTGCTTCGGGGGTTTCGGCAACCCTCTGGGCAAACACATTGTGGACACAGTCCTCAACGCTCTCCGGCACTGCTGCGTTCCATTTCCATACGTCATGCAGGTCACGCTCGCTGACTCTTCGGAGATCGCCTATGTTTGTCGAGCCATCAACAGAGGCGATTTGGCCTAATATATGCTCTAGCTGCTCAAGCAGCCGTATCGCAGCTTCTTCTTGGATAACGGTCGAGTCGAAGCTCAGCTGCATATCCAACTTTGACTCCGATGTTTGGCAGGTAAGCATCATGGCGTATGTGTTTTCTGAGCCAGAACCCGTTTCTTGGTCATTTAGACCGTCTTCAAGGACCACGCTCTCGACTGTGCTTTCCTCGACTGATGGATGTACCAACAAAAGTGCCTGGAAGTCACACGCATATTTGGCCTCCTGGCTAATTTGGCGAACGTGCTGCAAGCCATATTGCTCGAACGGAATCATCTCCATCGCCTGTTCTTGTACCTGATGCAACAGTTCGTCGACGGTTCCACGGACCAGGATTCGTAGTGGCACAGTGGCGATGGTAGGACCTGCCACGTCCTCAATTCCTGGTACTGGAGCTTGACGGCCCGACACAACAGCTCCAAATGTTACATCTGGAGAATCCACGTACCAGGAGATGAGCGTCGCCCAAGCTGTACGAAGCGCGGAAGAGGACGTGACACCGCAAGTGGGCCAGCTAATGCTATTGATCGAATGGTTGATGACCTTATCTGGTTTTGGCTCGTACGTTTTAGCGGGGAGGGCAGGAAACGGCGATGCTTCTATCTCAGCAAATTGTCGCTTCCAGAAAGCCGTCCCGTCTTCGCCATTTTGTTTCATGACATACTTCACAAAGCTTTGCAGCGGGAGTGAGGATAGTTCTGCTTCCCCATCTTTATACGCCTTTTCCACCTCTTTTTGCAGTAATGGCACAGACCAGCCGTCGTAGGTTGCATGATGATGTGTCAACGCCAAGTATCTCTTACCTGCCGCTTCGTCATGTATGATTGCGAGACGTGATAAGGGGGTGCCCAGGCCCATCGCGGTAGTTCCAACAACATCTTCCTGCATTTCTTTGCCGGCGTCCTTTCTGCTTTGATAATATTCATTCAAAGAGGAGAAGGTTTGCCATTGCAGTGCCTCTTCAAGGACAACTTGTACTAGGCCCTGGTCCGGCAGGTCGACAATGCGGGTTCGAAGTACTGAAGCTCTTTCAGAGACTTTTCGCCATGCCTCCTGAAGCCTCACTATGTCAACCTCTGGCTTCAGTTCAGCAACCTGGTGGCCCACATATTTGCCTGAGGTCCTCGCAGTCATGGCCAAAAGGCCCTCCTGAAGCGCTGTGCAGGGGAATATGTCCTCGATCTGTGAAGGTTTCACGTGCCAAGCGCCGACGGAGCAAAGCTCTGCTACTTGACGGCAAGCGTCATCCCTGTCCATCTCGGCCTTCAATAAGGAAAACGGTCGCACAGCTTCCGGGGCTGCTGACTCACTTCGCGACATGAGCTTGGCCATCTCACTGAGCTGTGGCTGACTGTAGATATCCGGGACCGTCAACCACATCCCCTTTCGTCCGAGATCAGTTGCTAGCCGTATGGCAGCGATCGAATCACCTCCAAGGCGCAAGAAATTATCTTGTGTCCCAATGTCGCTCGCTGGAAGATTGAGCACTGACGCCCAAAGATCCCTCAGCTGTATCTCGGCTTCGGTAGTAGGTTCAATGTGCTGTGCAGGATTGGCACCGTGCAAAGATGCAAGTGCCTTGCGGTCCAAGCTAGCACCTATCTCACGGAGTGCTTTTCGGTCTGTCTTTCCCGTTAACCCTCTTGGCAGGTCGGTCATTGGAATATATGCACTTGGGATCATGTGAGGTGGCACCTGACCGGGCATTTCTCTTTCCAGGATTTCGATAATCGGAGCAACTTTCTTCCTCAATTGTTCAGGGCTTGTCGTGGGCATGAGTAGAAAGGCTACCAACATTGGACGTTGGGTGGCTTTTGGCGTGACGACTTCGGCGACAATGTCTACCACAGCCGGCATCGAATTCAGAACTCGACAGATATGATGTTCAACATCACCTAGCTCCGTACGCTGGCCATGAATCTTGACCTGGGTATCTTTTCTCCCGAGGTAGATGAGTTCACCATCATGAGAGTAGCGTACCAGGTCTCCTGTTCGATAAAGACGTCCGCGACGGCCCTCCACTCCTGCACCACCACGTAGTAACCAACTTGGATCCTCGATGAAGGCAGCTGCCGTCTTCTCGGCGTTGTTCAGATATCCGGCTCCAACCAGTGGTCCTTCCAGGAGCAACTCTCCGATCAACCCGACGGGCGTAAGGGCATCCTTGTTTGGGTCGGCAATCCAGGTCGTTGATCCAAGTGCCCATCCAATGGTAGCCTTGGTAGTTCCACCGTTATTGACGACTCCCGTTGTAGTCACCGTACACTCCGCCGGCCCATATGTGATGATGGTGGTTTTAATGTTTCTAAGTTGCGGCAACTTATCAAAGTCTACGACCTCGCCGATAAGGGCAACAGTGTCAAGTGCTGGCACATTGTCCAAGTCCAGAATCGCGGCGACTGATGGTGTAAGGTGTACAAAGGTCACCTCATTCTTGATCATGTATCCAATAAAGTCATGCTTTCTGTCGTGTTCTGAAGGTATGCATAGGCAAGCTCCTGCCGCGAGTGTGTGGACGAAATCAGACCATGATACATCAAAGGCGTACGAGCAAAATCCTGCAACTCTTGCTGTCGGTTTAAAATTCAAGTACTCGTTCTGATGCTTGATTGCAGATGTGAAGTTTGAATGGGTTATTGCCGCACCCTTCGGGTTACCTGTGGTGCCGGAAGTGAATACGACATAGAGCAGGTCGGTCGGCTTGACGATGGGCAATGTTGTCTCAAAGCCTCCATTTTGACTTGGCTCCGGCTCTGATACAGTCTCTTTTTGCACCACAAATGGTTTTCGTTCGGTAATAAGAGAAACCAGAGGAGCTATTAAAGGAGCACAAAGGATAAGGCCAGGCCCTACAATGTCGATCATCGACTTGATGCGTTCTTTGGTCTGCGAAGGATCGATCACCACAGACGCCGCACCAGCCTTCATTACAGCAAATTGAGAGACTGCCACCCACATAGACTTCTCAAAAATTAATGGGAGCACATCTCCAGGACGAACACCCATGTGGATGAGGCGATGTGCCAATTGGGTTGAGAGCGTGTCCCATTGTGTGTAGGTCAACTCGCCATCCCAGGCACTTATGGCGGTCTTGTGTGGATATCGAGAAACGCTCTGGGAAAATATATCATGAACGCACCCGGTTACCTCATCGGGTGCCTTTGCGTTCCACGCCCAGACTTGGCGTAGGTCTTCCGCAGTCATCGCGTCCAGATCGCTGATTTTCGTACTGGCCATATCCGCACGGCAGATCTGACGCAATATGTGGCCGAAGTGGTCTACGACTCGGAATGCGACCTGCTCGCTGAGCACAGTCGAATCGAAGGCCATTTTTGAGTGTAGGGAAGTATCTTTTACTTCGCAGTGTAGAGTGATGGCGTATGAGTTCAACTCTATCCTTTCGTCGAAAATCGGTGCCTCGTCCGCTTCGACGGCGGATTGAACCATTAGCAATGATTGGGATTGCCAGCCCAGATCAGCTTCCTCGCCAATGCGTTGAGTGGTCGGTGATCCCGCCAGTTCAGGTAACATCATTTGGTGTTGTAATGCACTCAGAGTCATGTCCCCTTCAACCGCAACACAGACAGTTACGGTTGTGGGTCTAGGAAGTTGTTTTGTTCTTGATACTGGCAACGCAACATCGAAGATAGTAGTGGTTGCCTCCCCATACCAAGACAGAAGTATTGCCCACGCATATTCAACCACTCGATCCAGCTTGACATATTGAGACCATTCTATGTCCTCAATATCATGCTCGATCGACTTGTCTGCTCGTGATTGAAGATCGCGTACGGGCAACTGCTCTCTTGAAAATACGTTCTGTCCAGGATGACCCGGTTGCAGTTTTCCCTTGGCTGTCGGGAATAGTTCATTGTCGTTGAGGTTTACATTATCAGACGACGAAAGTAGTAGACCAACCATTTCTGGTTTGCTTGTGAACCGACTTGAGAGAGGAATGTATAGGGCTGTATAAAGTTGAACTTTGTTGGTGCGTTGTGTAGCCGGTTGTGCTTGTAAGATGCGGACTCATAAAAATGATACTATCCTCTACACATTGATTAGCGTTTTTGCACACTGTTGGAGTACCCAACTTCTTCTAATACTATCTTCTAATACTACACATTGCATTTCTGACCGCTACACTAGTTTGTGACAACTTTGGTTTAGCCTTGCCGCCCGCGAACTTCGAGCTCTCCAAAGTGCATGTCGGTTTAGCTCTACCGCCCAAAGCAAGAGGATATTGTGTACTTGGTAGCTGGGGATGTGCGCGCCAAAATTCAGACCCCGGGGGAATAAGCACTAGTTGCTGAGTATCCGGGATCGACCAGAGGCTGCTCTGGCCCAGTGCATAAAAAATAGGAAATTTAATTTTAGTACTTGAGTAAGCTTCTCTAGGGGCTAGTTGGCAAGTGGAACGTCCGCGCGTCACTAGTGGCCCATCACGCCACCGCTGCGGGCCGACACCGGGCCGTCGCTTCCATGGCGCTTTCTTTAGCTCTGCCGCCCAAGGCCAGGGCCAGGTACCGTATCCACTGACACGCTAAGGATCTTGCTACAACGTCCCCGAATCTGCAAAGATCATTCGATACTGCGTGGGTCATGGTTATATATGCTGCCTATGCGGGCGCGGCTAGCGTTGCTGCCTTCAGCTTGCACGTGCAAGCTGACGACAGACGACGCAGCACCAAGAAGACGAAAAAAATTACCAAGTTTCTCTATCAACTTTCTTCGGACCAAACATGGCGTTCGAAAAATCATGGCCAGAATTCTCGCTGAGCAGTGGACAGCAGTTCACAAATACCTCCGTGGTCATCGTCGGAGCCGGCATTGGAGGCATGTGCGTTGCCATTGATTTGATCAAACGCAATAACTGCCGAGATTTTGTCATTTTGGAGCAGTCTGCCGGGGTCGGTGGGACATGGTGAGGAAAACCAGCCATCCCCGTGTAATAGAGGTGAATATCTAATTAGTGCTTGGTAGGCACGCGAACACGTATCCCGGCTGCGCTGTCGACTTGCAGTCCATTGTCTACAGCTACAGCTTTGCCCCCAACAGCCATTGGAGCCGAGATTTCCCAGGGCAGAAGGAAATTCTGTCATACTTGACCCGGGTGGCGCAGGAATATAGGCTGTACGAGCACGTCCGATTCTGCTCTACTGCCGAATCTGCGACCTGGGATGACGAGCTGAAGAAGTGGAACACGAGCGTGACAGTTGCCAAAGGCTCTAAAGATGCTCAGGCTACTTCCAACTACACGATCTCCAGTGATTTCTTTGTCAGCGCTGTGGGCCAGCTAAGTCAACCACAATGGCCGAAAATCGAGGGTTTGGATAGTTTCACAGGGAAGACCATGCACAGTGCAGCATGGGACTGGACGTACGACTTGAAAGATAGGAGAATCGCCGTTGTAGGAAGTGGTATGTTGACCATCATAGCAAACCATTTCTCATCCAACTGACCTTTTGTCTCCGCTTAGGTTGTAGTGCAGTCCAGATCGTACCTGAGCTGGCAAAGGTTGCGAAGAAGGTGACGGTTTTCCAAAGAACACCTCACTGGATTCTACCTCGTGGGGACTACGAGATCTCAAACTTGAGAAAAACCCTTTACCGCTATTTCCCCTTCTGGCAGCGTTTCTGGCGCAGACGTTATGTGGACCTCAACGAAACGGAATACGTCTCTAATAACTTCACTGAGCATGAAGAAAACAAAAATCTGAAACAAGCAGCTCTAGAGATGATGCACGAGCAGCTGCCCGATCAGCCTGAGTTGTGGGAGAAGCTGACACCCAATTATCCAGTGGGCTGTAAGCGGGTGGTTGTCTCGGATTTCTTCTTTCCATCTTTGAACCTCCCCAATGTTGAGCTTGAGGCGAGACCTATTCACAGCATCAACGACCATGCTGTGCGTCTTGTCGGCACTGCGGGACAGGCAGAGGATGCGGACTCTCACTATGATCTCATCGTTTTCGCAACCGGCTTTCGAGCCACCGACTTCCTGCATCCAATAAAGATCTTCGGCCGGAACGGTCGAGCGTTGCATGAAATGTGGAAGGATGGTGCTCGGGCCTACCAAGGCACCTGCGCCGACGACATGCCGAATTTTGGAATCGTACTGGGACCCAACACTGGCTTGCTCCATAACAGTTTTATTCTGATGATCGAGGCCCAAAGCAGGTATATCAACGGCTTGATCAAGCCGGTGCTAGAAGCTCGAAAGCAAGGGGGAGCACTGAGCCTGACACCGCGCCCGGAAAAAACTGAAGAGTACAATGCAAAGCTGCAACATCGACTCAAAGGCTTCGCCGTGAACGACTCTCAATGCACCAATTGGTACAAGACTGAGTCTGGGCTGATCACCAATCTTTGGCCAGGCATGGTGCTAGAATTCCAAAAGCTGATGGAGCAAGTGAACTATAGTGACTACGAATCTGAAGGGTCTTCCAAAAACATTGTACAAAAGCGACCTTTGCACAAGGTGGGCCGCGTTGTTGAAGAGGGTGGGGTTCTGGAGAAGCTTTCATTGGCGAATGTTGTAGTGCTTGGCACAGGTGCGATTGTTGGAGCACTTTTGATGCGCAAACTGATCACATTCGCATAAGATCCTCAGGCAGGACCGTTTGCGCTAGCTAGTCTTGTCACAGTGGTATATAGGAAATCGGCGAAGCCTGGATAATTACTCTTGGTGCAACAGACTGCATCTGTCATATAGAGCTATTGAGTACCCTCCCACAGCGGTCCACGCAAGGCGAGTGGCCCCAAGTCACTTCCCATGTGAAGTTCACGGTATTGAGGTATACCCAAGGCAATTCAAGCAGAGGAAATACTCAAGAGACTTGCAAATGTACAACCAATGTTACAAATCTCTCCCTTTCAGCGCATTCAGTTCCAGTCACAGCACGTCATGCCAGCTATGTGAATTATCTTGCAAACCGGGTGTTACTAGTTATTTATGATGCGCACACCAAGCCAAGCTATAGATTACTGTTTCTATGATAATTAATTCGCCTTAGCTAACGCGATATATAATAAAGAGGCGTACATGCAGCAGGCACTTGATTCAGTCGCCTCTTCCTTTAAAGCAACTTTTATTCTTCTAAACAGAAATATACTATTTTTTCTATACTGTTGCCTGAACTTATAGTCTCTAAATCTATTCAAATGAGTAGAATGTACTGACCACGTCTCTCCATGATAGACGCCCAATCATGACTGGATGATTCCGTTTTCCTCAACCGCCAGCATTCTTCCATAAGGCTCAATGCCTCTAAACACGTCCCGTGCGTTATGCGTGGTAAAGTCACAAGCTCTCGGAAAGCCTGTTGTTGCTCATCAGTTGCTAAGCATCCAGAGATACAGTACGGCCAGACCACATGCTGTAGCAATTTTGGGTCTGGTAAACTTCGAAGAGCGTCAATCGTTTTCGAAACGCTTCTCTTGATCTCCGGAATATCAGGATAAGCACCAGAGATGACTACATGGGCGTAGGTGATAGCCGAGAGAGCAAATATCCTCGTAATATCGGTTTTGATAAATTCTGGTCGTAGATGAGCGTCGACTGGAGCTCTTTTCGAGAGGTCGTTCTCGATACGAGCCAGTCGGCTCAGTAGGCGCTCCTCAATTTGACGACCACGTTTCGTCAACTCTATGAAGCTCAATCTTTGAGCATCCTCCTCTTCTTTTTGCCACTTGTCTAGGGATGATATTTCGAAGATGAAGACTATCGCCCAGTTACTACAGCCTATCAAATCCGCCAGTTTGATTTCGCCTGTCTCGAGCAAGACCTTGTGGTCCGATATCAAAAACTGGCTTGATCGAGTCGAGGCACACGTGACAATGTGCATATAAATGAAGAAACCGAGCAGAAAACTGATTGAAGTATCGGGATGCGGAATTGCCCTGTCCTGATGTTCTTTTGTTTGATCTTTTCTTGCTGTAGCTGACCCCATCTGTGCTTGCACAAGCGATGGAAGTAGGACATTCGCTCCGCCAAGATGTATCTGCCAGTTGTGTTTGCCGCCACTGCATGACTGTTTCATAATCTGATTAGCATTGAATATAACACTAGAGAGGAGCAAGAGCGTACTTCGTAGAACAAGAGGTGAAGAATGGTAGTAAGGACTTCGACATTGTGGGTGAGACCTAGGTTTCCGCTCCATGCAGAGGATCGTGCAAGACTGGTTTGCAATTCTTGGAGAGCCAAATCGTAGTGCCCACCTCTTGTTCTGACAGGATAAGCACTGTCATGCTGCATTGAAGTCGAATAGTGATATTCGCTCAAAGCAAGAGCTGCGTGATAGGCTGAGTTAACCCGCTTCAAGATTGAAAGCAGCCAACCCCGCCCTTGCCGATTGGAAGGAAAGTAAAAAGGACAATGCATGTAGAAAACTTGATCAAAGTAGTACATGAACAAGATGTCTTCCACATCTCCATGCAAAATTGGATTGCTCAGTCCGGCCGGTTGGGAACCACGATCTGTGGAGCCCGAACGCGAAGGCCTTTGTGAGCATAGCGACCAGTCCACTTCACTGTTGTATCCAGACCACTCCGATGAGGAATATTCACTCAATATCGGGTCGCACAACAGATCCATAGCGTCCATATTTACTTCAGATGAAGAATTTGATCTCGAGACACCGATGGAACCTGGCACGTTGCTTTCTTCAGCGACAGACGATATACTCGTTGCTAGTGTCTGAGAAGCTTCTGAGGAGGACTGATTATATAAGCCCATGCGGACAGTCTGATCGTAGAAGAGTTCCGTCAAGAAATCGGTGTTGTTGAGCGCTTCACTCCATATCGGCTCGCTGGAGGTGTGCAGATCCCCGTCTCTGCCGAGAAGCTGAAGGTTGCATTCAGGCGCAAGCCCACTCCGCAGGAGAGTGTCCTGTGTTGGGTGGGCTGGAGGATGGCTTGATGGGGCGATGGTTGTAGCAACCAGAGTGTCTAATTCACGTTCCACATTTTGCGATGTGCCCGGTAACTCATTCTCTCGCATGGCCGTCTTGAATTGGGCGATGATATGTGTCTTGTAGCGAGCTTGTTCCCTCTGCAGATCTCCCCTGTCCATCCAGTAAGGCCTTGGCCCATAACCATCGCAGGCTATCTGGAGAGAAGTGCATCGGGAACACGAAGGGTGATTCTCGTCACATTTCTTTTTCCGGAGTCGACAAGTCCAGCAGCCATGAGTGCTCCTACTGGCTAGCTTGCGAGACATGTCGGCAGTGAACTGGATGTTCACGCTGATAAAATCGGCCGGTGCCAACTGTCCGGCTCACACAAATGGATCAGACATTGGTCTTGACTCCTAGACTCGTATATTTAGATATTTCCAGCTCTAGGCGCCTAATATTCTAATATAAAGGAAATCGTAAGCCCTTAGGGTGAGCGTGCGTGGAGTTAAATATGTCACCATCAATCATCGTCAGTTACGGAATATTGCACCGATCTACAAGGTAGGGTTATTCAGCCGTTGGCCAACCCCTGCGACAGTAACTACCATGTAAGTTCTAGTTCTAGAAATACTCGATCTTGCAGACTGGTTGGATAGCAGGCTCTTTGCTAACAGGCAGGTAACCTCGGCTTCAAAACTAATCACCGTTCAGCATCCCCAATTCAGCATAGCACCCGGGCTTTGCTCTTGTCCAGGCCCTGAAGAGAAGTACAATGCCGTAACAATAACAGGTATGTTGATTCGCTGCATAGACTTGGGAATGCTATTGGTTAAGTTACCCTTGTTGTTCGTACAGCCACAACAAAAACCCTGTCAGTACATAACGTATTTCACAAGCGAGTGGGCCACACAAGTGAGTGGGCCACGAAAACACCAAAATCTGACTATTACAACTACTACTACACCACCACCCTATATAATGACCCTTATTCAATTGCAATTGATTCCTAGCGCCTCTCGCACGTACGGGCATTATGCCCTATAGTACCACATACTCCACAGCGCTTCTGTCAGCCTGTAGAACCCACCTGCTGAGTTGTCACGGGTGCCAGGGGGGTAGGCGGAGTGTAAGGTTGGGGGTTCGTTGGCAGCTCGACTGCGTCTCGGTGGGGGGCGCGGGGTTAAGCTGCCCAAAGGGCCCGGCGTTTGGCGTTGGGGTTTTGGGGCTGGTGGGGCACGTGATGCGTGTCGCACCAGCCAAAGCTACGGTCGGGCCTGTCATAGGTCGGCCCGACTCTCTATCGTTTTAGGGGCGTTGCCATAGGCTGAAGATAGGAGGTATAAGAATCTACCAATTGCAGTACGCCACGAATACGCTAGCGTATCAGTGCCGACCTCCTACTATATAGACCGTATCTCTCCTAATAGCAAGAGAGCAGAGTTTAGTTTTTCAAAAATACGACTACGCGTTCTAGCACTCTACCTATACTCATTACATTCTAAACTCTCTACTAGAAGGGGGGTAGCCTGCTAGAAGCAGGGGAGACGGTACTGATTCGTGTACGTAACCACTAAGGGGTAATGATGCTAGGGCTACCGAAGATGACTACTAGGTCCTAGTCCTAGACACAAGAAGCAGGGGTCCTTAGGAGCATGCCTAAAACACCACTAGGACGCCCCTAAGGAGCAAGCGTTACCTTAGAGGGACAACGACAGGAATCTAGAGGCAATACAATGCCCCTAGGCAACAGCCTGTTAGATATCAAAGAAAGCATTAAGCAAGAGAAGGCTGAGTTAGAGCAGCTCTAGGCCTAAATCTATAAGGAAAGGCAGAAGAAGAGAGGGGTAGTAGAGTGCTAGATAGCAGAGCTTAAAAAGGAGAAGGCTAGAAGGGCTGCATATGAGGCAGAGCTTAAGGAGCTACTACATCCTAAAGGAGGTAGGTTAGTTCTAAACTATAAGCAACCTAGTAGCCCCCTAGTGTTAAGGCGTGGCAGGCCTTGCAAGGCCTATAGAGAACTAGATAACAGGCCACTACTACTACTACTACCCTACTAAACTACCCATGACGCCCTAAAGTTTAGGGACCTACCTACATACAATGACAAGACCCTTAGGGAGGCCTAGACGTTCCTAGATGGGGTTGAGTAATGCTTCTAGATTAATGCTAGTTTGTAGTATAAGGACGACTAGTTAAAGATTAACTACTACGTCCTTGCCTTTAGAATAGCACTAGTAGCTAAGTAGGAAAGGTACAAGCGCTAGTAAGGGGTTAGCATAACAATGTAGGAGTAGTTCTAGGAGTAGATGAAAGACTCCATCATTAACCTAGCAAACTAGGCATTTAATGTAGTCACGTTGTATAATGATGCCTACTAATGAGATAGGCAGTCCTTAGAGGACTTTATAGCATAGCTTAATTCGTTTAAGATAGAGCTCTAAATCAATGACGATTGGTAGTAGAGGAACAACCTATTCGTGAAGCTATAGGAGGGGCTAAGGAAGGATATCCTATAGCATAACAACATGCTAGGGACTCGTTAGGAACTCCTATCCCTAGCTATAAGGATAGAGACCACGTACTAGATGACAGGGGGCCCATGAAATCAGAGAGCCACTAAGGCCTTACTAGAACCTAACTAGCATGACAAGCAAGCCATGATGAGAAGCTAAGGAGGGGACTAGCCTAGGCTAGTAATGGGGGTAAACCTTACCCCTACTACCCTAAAGCTAGCACTAGGCCTAGGACAGTGTCCTTAATGCAAGTCAACTACCCACTGCCTTGCTAGCTACCCTAAGGTAACCTGTTACTAGTGTAATAAGAAAGGCCACATTGCCTTAGCATGCATAGTAGTAGTAGAAAACGGGGGGTCCTAGTGATAATCTCAACTGCCCTAAGTTGCTAGGACAAAAGGGGCCTAATATAGAGGCAACTTGTGGTCGTTATCACTATGAGTGATGAGAAGGGTCACACCTAGACTAAGCATGCCCTCATTAACAGCAGTGCTAAGGAGAACTGTATATAGTAGGCCCTTGTAGTTAAGTGCAGATGGCAACTAACTAAGTGAAAGGACCCTAGCCTAGCCATGCTAGACAGTAAGTATGGATATATAGGGTCCACCACCTTCTCATTACTACTATAGATAGTAGGGGCAAGACGTAGACGACTTGGCACCTTTTCGTAGCATGTGACTTTAAGGCACTAGACATTAACGTGATCCTAGGCTACCTATGGCTTGCTGCCATAGACCCCCTTTTAGGGTTCTGTGCTAGGGCATAGTAGCACGCTAAGGTCATGCTAGGCATTAAGGTCTTAATGGCTAAGGAGTTCCATAGGGAAACAGAAGGTAGGGCGCTGTACTATGTAATGGTAAGGGAGCGCTAGGAGAGCTACTAAATTAGGGTCATATCTATAACGGCCCTAGGAGCACTAGCCGCGAATGGTGTTCCCTAAGAATACTAGGACTACGCTAATGTTTTTAATGTGTCTACTACTGGCATCCTACTAGAACACCACCTAATGGAGTACTAAATCAAGCTTAAGCCTAGTACTAAACTGCCCTAGGGGCTAGTATACCCCTTAGGTGAACTAGAGCTGAAAACCCTATAGGAGTACCTCAACTCAAGCCTAGAGAAGGGCTGGATATGTAGGTCTATTAGCCTAGTAGGGGCCCCTATTCTGTTTGTGCTAAAGAAGGATGGGGCCCTTAGACTCTGTGTTAATTACTATAGCCTTAACAAGGTAATGGTGTAGAACTACACCCCTTTGCCCCTAATTAGCAAGATGCTTAACTGCCTTAGGCACTTGAAGGTCTTCACTAAGCTAGACCTAAAGGATGCCTATTACCATATATGGATCTAAAAAGGGGACAAGTAGAAGATAGCGTTCTAGACCTAATACAGCCACTTTAAATACCTAGTGATGCCATTTAGGTTAACAAACGCCCTAGCTACGTTCTAGGTGTATATTAATTAGGCCCTAGTTAGCCTTGTAGATGTGATCTATGTCATCTACCTAGATGACATCCTTGTCTTTTTAGAGGACCCTATAGAGCACATGGCGTTAGTTTAGTAGGTACTTAACAGGTTAAGGATGCACTGACTTTACGCTAACCTTGCTAAGTGCGTCTTTAGGGAGCATGAGGTAGAGTTCCTTAGATTTCTCATTAGGCCCTACGGGATCACCATAGACCCTAGCTAAGTCTTGACTGTGTCTAAGTAGCCTACACTAAGGTCTACCTAGGATGTCTAGGTGTTCCTAGGCTTTGTCAACTTTTACCACTACTTCATTAAAGGATACTCCTAGATTGTAGGGCCTATGACAGACCTGCTTAAGATGACTAGAGACAGCTAGCCTATAGGGCCATTTCAAATGGGCCCTAGTGCGCTTACCACCTTTAAGACCCTAAAGTAGAGGTTTACAAAGACTCCTATCCTATAGCACTATGACCTAGCATTACACATGTAGTTAGAGACTAATGCCTCTAGGTACGCTATATCTATGATACTATTATAACTATTTAGGGCTAAATTGACAGCAAAGTGACACCCCATCACGTTCTTCTTAAAGAAGATGATGCTAGTACAGCTAAGGTATAATACCCATAACAAGGAACTAATGGTAATAGTTCTGTCTATAGAGCACTAGGGCTAGTACCTTAGGGGCGTAACGCAGCTAATATGGGTGCTAACTAACCATAATAACCTCTGGTACTTCATGACTAAGTAGCACCTAAATAGGTAGCAGTCATGATAGGTAGAGTCGTTATTAAGGTACGACTTCATCATTAAGCACCAACTAGGTAAGGCAAACCCTGCTAATGCCCCGTTAAGGCACCTAGACTACAAGCTAGAGGGCAATGAGGAGGACAGCCAGTTCCTCCTAGGCCTCCATTTTAAGATTAAGCTGCTATTAGCGTTAGGGGCAGCCCCCCTACGTAACAGCACCAACCCCTACCTAGTAGCAATGCAAGGCCCTAATGAAGGGCATGAGGGGCTTAGGCAATACTAACTAGCACAACAGCTAGAGCTTTAATGCAGCTGCTAGAAGGACGCCCCTAAAGATAGGGGCCCTAGTAGGCTAGCACACATGTAAGAGTCATGGGCTAAAACCAACTGTAATAGAGCTAGTAGTGTTCTGTGGCTTAAGCCTATTACTAGTGCTATAGTCTATAGGCTACACATGCTATAGAGGCACACTGTCTTAGTGCTTGCTAACGAAATGGCTTACGACCACGTAACCACTCTAACCTATGACCTTATTAGAGACCTATAATAGAAGGATGCTTTTGTTATAGGTTGACGTTATGAGTTAGGGGCAATATGTGGCTATACCACTAGGTCCTTAGGACAAGACTAGAACCTTAGAGACGATGGCCTCCTAAGGAAAGGGACAGTGCTATACATGCCTAACTTGCTAGCATTACAGGATGAGATCCTTGCGTCCTGCCATAATGACCCCTACATAGAGCACTTTGGATTCGCCTATACCCTAGAGCTAGTGTAGTAGAAGTACAACTAGCTAGGCATAAGGAAGGATATTAAAAGGTACATCCTAACCTACCCTATATGCTAGAGGACGAAGACGAAACAGCACTGCCCATACAGCAAGCTTATACCATTTCAGCCCCTAATGTGCCTATGGCAAGAAATTACTATGGATTTCATTATAGGTCTCCTACTAAGTAAACTTAGGGGTAAGGTATACAACTCTATACTAGTCGTCATTAATTAGTTTATAAAGGTATCCTAATACATACTTATAAACGCTATGATAACTGCTCTAGAGCTCATAGAAACCTTTATTAATACTATATTTAAGGACTATGACATGCTAGCTAGAATCATCTTAGATAGGGGGCCCTAATTCACTAGCTAATTCTAGAGCCACTTTATGTTCTGCCTAAAGATTTAGCACTAGCTCTCTACTGCTTTCTAGCTGTAGACAGATGGGTAGACTAAGTAGCAGAACTAAACCCTTAAACATTACCTATGCTACTACTATAACTATGCCTAAGATGACTAGGTAGCAAAGCTTGCTCTTGCTAAGTTCTCCTATAATAACTTAACGCATGACACTACTAGGAAGCTGCTATTCTACCTACTTTACAGCTACGTCCCTATAATTAATGTTAAGGATAACGCCTATGAAAATGGGGGTGTGACAATAGCATAGGAATAGGTTAAGAAGCTATAGGCAGAAAGGACAGAGCTTGTAGATACCCTATGGAAAGCTACTAACGCCTACAAGAAATATTATAACGCAAAGCACATGCTAATGTAGTACAAAATTAGAGACTAAGTTATGTTAGTAGCAAGGAATATTAAGCAGCTACGCCTAAACCAGAAGCTTGCTAACAAATATCTAGGGCCATTCTAGGTAAAGCAGGTAGTTAGGAGCCATTTATAGGAATACTAGCTAGAGCTTCCCCTAACTTACTAGATTCATAATGTGTTCCACGTCTCCTTATTAGAGCTATATTACTAATAAGCAGACACCGTCTCTACACTAGCCATAGACATTTAGGGCTGTGATGAGTAGGAGGTCTAATCCATTTAGGCCTATAAGGAAACGAAGCAAGGCGTACGTTACCTAGTCTAATAAGTAGGCTATTTGCCTACAGATGACACCTAGGAGCTACTAGAAAATTTAAAGAACGTGCTAGAAAAGGTGCATGAGTACCACGCCACTACACCACTAGTGATTTAGCAGCAGGGGCAAAGGAGGGGGCCTATAACAAAGGAATAATACTACTAAGAAGGTTGTAACCACAACATAGAGTAGGCAAAGGGGGCGAAGAAGCAGTAGATCACACAAGTCATAAGGCAGAATCACAAGGCAAAGGGGACAGAAGGCAGGAAGCACTAAATTGAATTAAGCTATGGCTAAAGCTAGGAGAAACATGCCCATAGGCACTAAAGACATGACTAGAACACCACTAGAGACAAACTAACCATACCCTACTCATCATCCTCCTCATCATCATCCTCATCATCATCCTCCTTATTATCATCCTCCTCGTCCTCATCCTCTACTACACTATGGGCTACCTATAGGAGGTTAATAGGAACAGAGCGATTTAGGGGTGAGAAGGGGGGGGGACTTACTAAGAGAAGACGAAGGAGATGGTTCGTCTCCTTTTGCTCCTAAAGGAGCATGAGGGAGGCAGCAAGGGGGGTCTTAGGCTCTACATAAGCCTTAACCTTAGCCTTAGCCATGAGGTCCATAGCTATAGAGGAGATGGTAGCGTGATAGCTAGGGGTTAGGGCTGTGACGTAGGCAGCCTATAGGGCTAGGAGTGCCTACGTAGTAGGGACGGAGGTAGAGGGGATCTAGGGGGGGGTTAGTAGAGTTTTAGGGGGTTTGCTAAAAGAAAGGGAGGACTTACTAGAACACACTTGCTCTTTAGGCAAGAGCAGCACTTGCACTTAGCTAAGTAGGTGTTAGAGAAGATATAGGGAACATCATCCTTATATTCTAGGCGCTTTGTACACTAGAGGCAGTAGACTTAGTTAAGGGTTGGTAGGGTTATAGCAGGGGACGTGGTAGATGACATTGTGGTAGTAGTAGCAGTAGTAGTAGGTTAGGGTAAATTAGTTGTAGGAAGGAAAGAAAACCTAGGCAAAGACCCTCCTTATATAGGGCTGGTTCTATGTCCTTAATGCTACTAGGCCTACTTACTATTATTTGCCTACTATATGCCTATAGACTAGAGGGGCTTAATAGGGGTTAATGGCAACACCCTTAACCTAGGCCTAATTAGGCTAGTAGATAAAGAACACAGCTACTAGAAGCAGGACATAGCACAAAGCCACGCTAGAGCTAGGAGTTAGGGCAGACAAAGAGGGGAAGGCCTTAAAGGTGCAAAAGTTGCTATCTATCTAGGGGCAGACCTATACTAGTATAGCAGCTAGGCTAGGACGTGCACGGCTAGTAGGGCAGGAGGCTAGTGCCTACTAAGGACAGGGGCTGTAAGTAGGGGGGTAATGTTATGAGTGCTAGGGGGGTAGGCAGAGTGTAAGGTTAGGGGTTCATTAGCAGCTTAACTACGTCTTAGTAGGGGGCATGGGGTTAAGCTGCCTAAAGGGCCTAGCATTTAGCATTAGGGTTTTAGGGCTAGTAGGGCACGTGATGCATGCTACACTAGCTAAAGCTATGGTTAGGCCTATCATAGGTTAGCCTAACTCTCTATCGTTTTAAGGGCGTTACCATAGGCTAAAGATAGGAGGTATAAGAATCTACTAATTATAGTATGCTATGAATATGCTAGCGTATTAGTGCTAACCTCCTACTATATAGACCATATCTCTCCTAATAGCAAGAGAGTAGAGTTTAGTTTTTCAAAAATACGACTATGCGTTCTAGCACTCTACCTATACTAATTACATGAGTGGTCTTACTTGCCACCTCTATATAGATTTAAGCATTAACCTTAGCACTCTAAAGGATATCCTCTACGTCCTATATGGAGAGACTACCACCTTGTATTATATGCCTCTTATGCTTCCTTTCCCTCCTCTTTTTCTGTTCATTTGCTACTTATAGAGCCTTAACTTCTACCTTAAGTAGAATAGCAGAATGCATCATAACCTAAGCTCCTTTAGCAAGCTAGCTTAGTACGTTATTAATTAATGTAAGAGAGCTATTCTAATGTTATATAATGTAGTTCTTAACATGCTCTGTTTGAAAGTTAAGCTCCCTTATAGTTTAAGAAGTCTTTAAAGTCTAATTGTTACTCTTAACTATAAGAGGAGTTAGAGTTCTTAAGTATAGATTCAAGTGAGAGAGGACATTCTATAGCT
>KV454762.1:0-43374 GCA_001662585.1 Pseudogymnoascus sp. WSF 3629
AAACAAGCTTATGACCCTTATGATAAACTTAAGGTTATAGTAAGTAAGAACCCCTCTTTACTCCTTCTTTATAGTACTATAGATTATAGTAGGAAGGAAGTAAGAGAAGTAATAGCTATTATCCTTTAATAGTATATTCTTCCTATCTTTAATAGAGTAGGTAATAAGCTACTTAGCCTTGTTAATCTCTTTACTTAAGGGACACTTAAAGGTAATATAGCCTAGGGGCTTCTATAGTAGGGAATAGTAGATGTAAGAAGAAGAGAGCTCCTTAATCCTTGCCTTAAACTCCTTCTTATTCTACTCTACATATATGCTAGAAGACTTTATAACACTTATAGTAGAGAAGAAGGTCTACTACCTACTAAGGTAGCATAAGTAAGGCTCCTTCTCCTTAGAGTACTTATTTATAAAGGAGTCATCTAGGAAGGAGGCAATGACTCTCCTCTTATACATGCCCTCTCTAAGATACTTTCTAAGAGTAGAGTAGTCTAGAGAGTTACTAGCCCTATCCTCCTCCTTACCCTTACTATAGAAGAACATAGATATAGACTTCTTACCATCTTCCCTACCCCTACTACTCCCTTATAAGAAGCTAAGGAAGGAGTATAAGAAGTCCTTATACATAACAAGCCTTATGCTAGAGTAGTCTAGCCCCTTCTCTAAGGTGCTAGAACTTACTAGTACTCTACTATAAAGGCTATCCTTTTATAAGAAGTCTTAAAGGACCTCCTCCTTTCCCTTTAAAGAGGAGTAGTAAATAGGATAGCTTATAGCATTACCTATCTCTACTATAGAGGAGATAGTAGGATAGAAGATAAGGATCTTATTACTTAAGCCCCTTAGCTTAAGCTTATAAGACTTAACATAAGACCTTACCTCCTTTATATAATCCTCCTTACTTAGGGAGGAGTAGACCCTTATGTTATAAGAGATGTCCCCTCTACTTATAAGGGCCCTTATAACACTAAGAGACTCTAGCTTTAGAGTCTCCTTAAGCTTAACCTTATAAGAGAAGGATAGGATCCTTATAAGAAAGATAAACTATATAAGGAGGAGAAGGATCTCTATAAACCTATACATTATAAATCTATAGTTTAAAGAGGATAGTAGTAGGTAACACTTATCTACTATAATCCTATCTAGCCTACCCTTCTCTATAAGGCTCTATAAGTAGAAGATAAAGTCCTTCCTTACTATGCTCTTTATAGAGATGAGGGTAAGGTTGCTATCCTTACTACCTTGCCCCTTCTACCCCCCCTTATAGATAGAGCATAGGACATTAAACACCCTTATCCTCCTTATAATGTCCTACTTTAACCCTACTAAGGGTAGGATAATAATAAAGACATTTAAGGTAGCTAGGGAAGAAGTAAGGAGATAGCTTAGCAACTTCCTACTATTTATAAAGAGTATAATAAGAACATAAGGGACCTTAAGAAGGATTGCCTTTACTAGGAGCTCTTACTCTCTTACCTTAAATAATGCTAAGGAATTACTAAGGAACTCTTATAGTAGATAAAGAAGGGTAGTAGAGGTAGAGGTAAGGGAGCTTAACATGTTATTAAGGTCTTCTAGCCTTACTCTCTTAGCTATAAAGTCATCTTATAAAGTACTTATAATGCTAGACCTACTTCTAAGGTGCTTTTTATAAGAGGCTAAAGGAGGGAAGAAGGAGGTAGGACCCTTATAGAAACGTAGTATAAGCATAGACCCTTATAAATCCCCTCTAAAGCTCTTATCTAGCATCTCCTTGTCCCTTAAGGCACCTATAAAGAGGTAAGAGTTAACATCTAGATCTAAGATGTAGAAGTAGGCAAAGAACCTTAGGTAGAACTTAAGGTATCTCCTTTATACATTCTCTCTAACATTAGAGAAGGTAGAGGTGCTCCTCTTATAATGTAGCTCCTTTACACTAGTAGAGTAGTTTATTTATAAGGCCCTTATGTCCTTAAAGAAGTCCCTCCTTCCCTCTAGGGTAAGCGTCTCCTTATTTAGCACCTCTCTTATAAACTCCCTTATAACTATTATAATAAGCTACCTATACACTTATATCCTTATCTTCTGTCCTAGGACTAGGTTTATAAATGTACTTAGCCTAATGCTAAGATCTTAAGATGTAAGGACCTACTTCTTATAGTAGAAGAAGTAGTAGCTTAGTAGTAGTAGCTACTTATAAAAGGAGGGAGAGGATGTAGATATAAGGTTAAGGAAGCCTATAAAGAGAGAGACAAGTGTAATGTATAGTAGGAAGACCCTAGAGGCCTTCTTAAAGAGATACCTTATGTTAGAGGCCTCCTTCTCCCTTTACTCCTTCTCCTTATAATAGGAGATGTTTAAGATAAAGAGGTAGCTAGCCTTGTCTAAGAACATCTCCCTCTTATCCTTATAAGAGTTAAGGAAGCATAGGGTAGTAAGCTCTATCTCCCTTAAGGGTAGGCTACTTATAAAGTAGATAATAAGGAGGCATAGCTTTAGGAACTCCTTTACGTCCCTTAAGTAGGCCCTTACCATAATGAGATCTAGTACTAGCTTGTTCTCCTTACTTGTCTTAAAGAACTTATCCCTTAGTAGAGTAGTCTTAAGAATGTAGTTCCTTATAAAGACATTGTTCCTAAGAGAGGTAGAGTAGAAGTTATAAAAGCACTTATAAAGAGAGGTGTTAGAGGCATCCTCTACTATGCTAAACCCCTTTAGGGAGATATGCTTATACTCCTTATAAGGCATTCCTAAGAGTAGCTTCTTCCTTAAGTCTTATAGTAAGCTTAGGATAGCCTCTTTAAATAAGTAGTAGAGGTTGTCTATACTAATAGTAACCTTCTTATAAGAGACTGTCTCCTTAGTAGTTAAGCTAATAATGATGCTTAAGAGGGAAGATAGCTCCTTATTTACCCTAAAGTAATAGGACCTATTATTAAGGATCTTTCCTAGTAGGGTAGGAGTACTATTATAGAAATAGAAGGACATTATGTCCCTTATTATAGATGTAAGGGAGCTTAAGTCATCTCTGCTTATAACATAGGAAAAGGCATACTTAATAACTATAAGCTATAAGTAGTAGATGAACTTTAAATATAGCTATAAGAAGTCTAAGGAGTCCCTTATGCTAAGGTTGTTCCTTATGCTCTTATAGGCAAAGAACGAATAAATAGAGCTCTTAAATAGGTAGAGGTTTATCTCTTGCTTAAATAGGCTAATGAATAAGCCTAGTAGCTTCTTCTTTATAAAGGTTAAGGTAGCATCATTATCCTTACTTAAGGATGTAACCCTTTATAGTATAGAAGTTAACTCTATAGAACTATTTAACTCTATAGAATAGGTAAAGGATGAAGGGGAGGAGGAGGGTAATAGTAAGGGGGATAAAGAGGTGCCTATCTCCTCCTTATCTATGTCCTCTACATCCTCCCCTTCCCTATTATCACTTAGCATCTTAAGGTTAAAGTTCTTAGACTTTAGCTTGTTTAGCTTATGGCTTAAGGACTTCCTTATGCTATATAGGCTTGTCCTCCCTCCCCTACCCTCCTCTTTACCATCTAGCTTAAGGGTAGTAAGCTCCTCTAGCTCCCCTAAGCACCTCCTAAGAATAAGAAGCAAGGCATATAGCTTTAGCCTTAAGTACACGTCATTTCTATAGCTATAGAGGAGGAAGGTAAGGAAGAAGGCAAAGAAGCTAAAGTAGAGGACCCTTAAATTACTCTTTAGTAGGGGCTTAAAGCCCTTATTTCTAGTAACATTAAGCTAGAAGCTATTAAGGAGGTTAAGGTACACCCTATTAAGAAGAAGGCTCTTCTCTAGACTTAGATAGAGCATCTTCTTTAAGTAGTCTATAAGTACCCCTATAAGCTCCTTATCCTCCTCCTCCTTAAGTAAGGATATAACAAGACCCTTTAGCACTAGCCTATCTCTACTTATAATGAACTCTAAGTACCTTGTCTTTATCTAAAATGTAGAGTACTTCTTCTACTTACTAAGGGAGAAGGGGACCTTACTACTATAGTAGGCATCCTTCTTCCCTACTAGCTCCTCTAGGAATAGGCTACTAGCTAGCTTAAATAGGTCTATAGACTCCCTCTCCTCTCCCTTACCCCCTTTATTACCTTAACCTAGGAGAAGAAAGGGGGTAAATAGGTCTATAGTAAGGGGGGCTTCCCCCCCTACCCCCCTTTGCTCCTCTCTACCCTTTCCCTTATCTCTAGTAACTATACTAAAGAAGAACTTATTCTACTCTAAGGCCTATCCTTATGCTATAGCTCTATAGTAGTAGTTTATGTCCTTATTCCTTAGTAGAGACTTATGCTCCTCCCTTATGTGCCTCTTTATATAGTATAGAGTAGACCTTATAATGTAGTAGTAAGGTGCTAAAGAGTAGGCATAGAGCTCTCCCTTTATACTAAGCTCCTTAAAGGGGTATAAGGAGAAGAGGGTAGAGAAGAGAAGGATGAGGAAGTAGCTCTCCCTTAGGCTAGAGACTTCTAGCTAACCTTTAATGAACCTTATAACCTTACTAGTAAAGGCCTACTTCTCTCTACCCTTTAGTAAGGAGTAGTGCTTTAACAAGTGCCCCTTTACATTAAGGGGGTTAATTATAAGAGAGTAGGATGAATAGAGAAGGAGCTTAAAATCTAAAAAGTAGAATAGGTAGCCTAGCTCCTTAAACTCCTTAAACCTCTCTTGTTCTTTATACTTCTATATTACCCTAGACTCTATAAACCCTATAAGCCCTACATAGCCTATAAACTCTATAAACTCCCTCTATGCTCTATGTATAGCAAAGAGGGTAGTAGCATTCTCTAGGTCTCTTATGTCTATAAGGTAAGAGAGCCTTATAAGCTCCTTATAGACTCCTATTTATAAGAACTCCTTAAACTCCTTAAATAATGAAAATAGGCCTAGCCCCTTTAACTCTATAAGAATGCCTATGTTAAAATTAGTAGGCCCCTTTACATTACTAGAAGTAAGGGGCTACCCCCCTAGAAAGTTAGCCCTAAAATTAGAAAACAAGTCTACTAGCTACTACTCCTTTATGGCTATAGACATAGACATTATAATGACAAGCATAAGATAGAATATAGATAGTATAGATAGTATAGAAGGTGTTATGCTAGATCTTCCCTCCTTACTAAAGTATAGGGCTAATAAGTAAGGAGGAGCATTATAGTATAAGCTTAACGTTCTCTATTAGCTACTCTATGTACTAGTATAGATGACTAAGCCCTTAAAGCATGCCTTATAGCCCTATACATTACCACTTTATATAAGAGCTACTTCCTTAACTTATAGCTCCTCCTATAACACCTATGTACATACTTATATAATTATTCTAGATGCTCTAGCTTATGCTCTACATCCTATCCTAAGAAACCTCTATTATACCTCTAATGCCTATAGACTTCTAATAAAGAACTGTTTCTACTAAGACCACCTAGTTTTATATAGCAGAACAGCTAACCCTACTAAAACTTTACCTAACTTTAAATGCTTATAACTTTATAACCCCTTGTCTAAATTAATTACCTATTGCTTTATATAATACATAAGTCTCTTATATACAACTCCTTTTATACAAAGTATGTAGTGTAGGTAACAGATGCCATGTCCTTACTAAGAACCATTTATAGTGATTTTTATATAGCCTTATGTATAGACTAGCTTTCTAGCTCTAGGTAAGAACTACACCTAAAGGTCTAACATAATAAGAGGTAGGTTATAAGCCTAGTAACGCTTAGGAAGCTTTGTGTTTTAAACTAAAGAATTGATTCTAAAGTCTTACATTAATAAAGTAAGAGCCTAAGCTACCTACTAGTAATACTTAGTCTAAAGAAGCCTATAAAGTAAGTCATTAACTTAGCTATAGTAGTTTAGCTTCATAAGCTAGAAAGTAATAACAGCTTATAAAAATGAAGTCTAAATACATTAAATGGTCTTAGATCTAGAAGCTATCTAGTCTAAATTATTAGAACTAGGCTATCTAAATAGAGATTAAACTTATTAATAGGAAAGTCTAAAGCATAATTAACCTAATATTTAGGATTAGTCTTAGGCTTAAAGTCCTTAGGAAGGATGAGACCCTAGAAGCTATAGTAGAGCACAAAGAGGAACTAGTCTACTTCTATAATAATAGGGCTAGGAGGATTATCCTAGAGTGTTACATACTAGCTATTATAAACTAGGTCATTAGCTTTAAGACTATGAAGAGCATATAGGACGAACTCTAAAGGATATATGCTTATAACAGTCTATAATAGCTTAACTAAAAGAATAAGGCCTTTACTTCCTACTTACTACTAGTAACTACTTAAGTTGTTAACGTTACTATAATGCTAGACTAGCTCTAGGACAAGATTAGCAAGATGGATATTAAAGAGCAGCTAGGAGACTTAAAGAAAACGAGTTGCTTTCTAATGATTATAAGAGCTTATAGTAGCAACTACAAGATGGCTACTACTTAGGCTAGACTTATAAGAGTTACTAACTTTAAGGACATTATTAACTACTTTGTTAATATTAAAGAACAGATTAAGGAAGCAAAGCCTATTACTAAATCTACCTAGTAAGCCTCTATAGATACTAGAAATACAAGGAGTAAAGGGGGTAGATAGGGTAGTAGAGGTAAATCCTCTTAGAAGGACACCTATATGTGTTACTACTATAGGAAGACTAGACATATTTACTAGGACTATAACATGAAGAAAAGAGGAGAGCTAAAGATAGTAGGGCTGTTAACTAGACCCCTTACTACCCCTAGAGGTAGAAAGGGGTTATTACTACCTCTACTAGAGAAGGCAAACGCTACTAGTATTTAGGTGGCTTCTACTACTAAGACATCCTAGATTGCTATGGTTAACAGCCTCTATAGCGTTAATACTTACTAGGCTAGTAATATCTAAGTCTAAAGCAAGGCCTAGATTATGGATTTAGGCTGCTCCTACTATATGACCTATGCTAAAGAGGCATTCATTAACTATATTACTCTAGACAAGTTAATTCTAGTTAGACTAGCTAATGGGATAGAGATCTAGGCTGTTGCTAAAGGAACTATTAGCTTTGAAATAGCTGTTAAGGGTAGCAAACGTCATATTTAGCTTCATGAAGTACTACACATACTAAAGCTCACTAGAAGCCTCGTCTTAGTCCCCTACCTCTAGGATAAGGAGATTATAACAAAGACAACTAGTAGTAGAAAGATGCTCCTAGAGCTTAGGGGGCAAGTTATTAGCATAGCTAACTAAATTAGGCATTCCTATGTCCTTAATAGCACCTAGGAAGGTGCTGTTACTATGCTATGCATAGTGGTAATGTTACTAAAAGAAGCTATACTTTAGCATTAGTACTTTAGACACCTAAGCTTAAGGAGTCTAAGCCTAGCTCATACTGTAGTTAACAGCCTACTAGGGCTAATTAGTAATCTTATGGACCTATGTAGAGAATGCCTACTTAACAAGAGTACATAGGTTATTAATAAGAAGGCATTAGAGCATGTAACCACCCCCCTTAATAGGATCTATAGTAATATCTAGGGGCTGTATTAGACGCCATTACTTAGTAGTAATAACGTCTATTTTGTAACGTTTATAGATGACTATACATAGAAGACTTAGGTCTACGTTATGTAGTTAAAAGGGTAGCTATAAGTAATCTTTATAGAGTTTAGGACTTAGGTTAAGTTCTAGACTAGCTAGAGGGTTAAAGTTGTATGCTATAACAATAGTAGTAAGTATAAGGCCCTTAAAGGGGACCTTAGAAGCTCCTAGGGCATCCTGTTTAAGTTTATGACGCTATACACATCATATTAGAACGGAGCTTCTAAGTAACTAAATTAGGCCTTAGTGGCCCTAATTAGGGTGATGCTAGCCTACGCGCATCTGCCTAGAAAGCTCTAGGCTAAGGTGGTGATGGCAGCCTCCTATCTACGGAATAGGCTGCTAATTAGGCCTAAAGGCAAGTTGCTAGAAGAGGCGTATAGCAGCAAGAAGCCGTCTGTAGCCCACCTTCAAGTCTAGGGTTGCGTCGCATACGCTAACCTCTCGAAGGAACAGAGGGACGGTGACAAGCTTGCGCCTAACGCGATACGGACTGCCCTAGTTGGCTATATGGCGACTATAAAGCAGTACCGATTGTACGATCTAGTTAGTGACCGGATTATAATCGCGACCTCGGTGAGGTTCGTGGAAGATCAACGACTTGATCTTGTCGATTCTAACGAAGAACCCGCTAAGGACGTGGGGTTCGACCCCATGGAGGCTTACCTTGAACAGGAGCCTGTTATCGAGGCAGTGACACCTCTACGAATATTACTAGAATCGCCACGCCAGCTCAGCAGTAGTGGCAGCGATCAGTATACTGGCGAGCGTCACCGTACTGGAATAGGGGTACGGGGTAGTGAGGCGCCACCAGACCCTAGAGTGTCGCTGCCACCTATCTAATCGATAGAGCAGGACGAAGACCAGCGAGCAGATCCACAGAACGATCGGCTCTTCCTCGAGGAAGAAGAAGATATCGGGTCACCAGAAGACCAGATCCTAGCGGAAAGCGAAGCTGCTCTGCAAGAAGCTTCACCTGTTGAAGAGTTTAGCGTTTAGCGAAGCGGCAGAGAGCGTCAGCCGACTAGGCCGTTTAAGGAAGCGTTTGAGGCGACGTACGCGGTACTGCCCAAACTACCGAATCCAGGTCGATATTCTGAAGCTGTCACCAATCCTGAGCACGGCGCAGACTGGTCTCTAGCCGTTAAGGAAGAGCTTACGTAGCTCTAGTCCCTCGGGACTTGGGAGCGAGCGAAGCTTCCGCGAGGAAAACGAGTTCTAGGCTGCCGCTGGGTGTTTAACGTCAAGTACACACCTACTGGACTAATCGATCGTTTCAAGGCAAGACTCGTAGCTTAGGGCTTCGGTCAAGTCCCTGGTGACGACTACCTTAAGACCTTCTCGCTGACGATTCGAGCTGAATCGCTTCGACTCCTGTTGTCGATTGGCGCCAGCGAGGATATGGATATCCGGCAGATCGATGTCGTGAGCGCCTACCCACGGTCAGATCTCCATGTAGAAGTCTATATGAAGCCGCCCAAAGGCTTATATTGCCCAGACGGATACGTCCTACGATTACGGAAGTCGCTCTACGGCCTAAAGCAATCCGGTCGCGAGTGGTATATCAAAGCGTGTAAGGGACTTAGTGAGCTGGGTTTCCAGCCGATATTCAGCGAACCAAGTATCTTCACAACGCCTGATCGGAGGATATTAATCGGGTTATATGTCGACGATATGTTGATCCTAAGCAAGGACCCGTCGGATATCAACAGGGTCGTCAAGGGTATTAGAAGACGCTAGAAGATCAAGGATCTTGGCGAAGTCAGCATGATACTCGGTATCAGGGTAACCCGAGACCGGAAGAACCGTCGAATATTCCTAGATCAGGAAGGATACGTCGACGAGATCATTAAACGCTTCCGACTCGAACAAGCTACGCCGTACTCGATCCCCGCGACGATTGATCGCGCAGCCCTTGTCAAAGGCAGCGACAGCGAACCCGAGGCCGACCAACACCTGTATCAACAGGGCGTTAGGTCCTTGGCCTGGCTCGCGATCTGCACACGCCCAGACATCGCGTACGCTTAGGGGCAGCTCAGTCAGAGCTGCTCAAGGCCTACGATACGGAACTAGAACGGGGTTCTTCATGTTCTGCGCTACGTCAAGAAGACCCGGAGTCTACGACTCGTCTTTGGGGGAGTAGGGGGCGATATGTCCCCCTATCTACGGGGTTATAGCGACTCGGATTACGCTGGCGATCACATCGATCGACACTCGGTGTCAGGGCATATATTCATGTTGAATATGGGGCCGGTGAGCTGGACTTCAGCGAAGCAGCGCTGCGTCGCGACGTCTACTACCGAGGCTGAATATATCGCTCTATGCGAAGCAAGCAAGCAGGGCCAGTGGCTTCGCACGCTTCTCCAGGAAATAGGTCGGCAGAAGCTTCTTAGTGGCCGAGGCCACCGAGTTCAGATCTTCAGCGACAACCAAGCCAGCTTGGCTATCGCTTCGGACCCGATGTCCCATCGCAGGACAAAACACATTGACGTCCGTTATCACTACGTGCGTCAATTGATCGCTTTTGGGAAGATGGAGGTCGAGTACGTGCCAACGGCGGATATGCCCGCCGACGTCCTCACGAAGCCACTGCCGCTCCCAGCGTTCACGCGCTGCATCCAGGGATACCTGGTGCAAAAGGCCCTGTAGGGGCCCTGAATCCCCATCCCCCCTGCGCGCGGAAGGGGACACTGGTCTCCACGAAGGCCTGCCGTCTGGCAGACGGGGCCGTTCGCCGCCCAGGCGAAAGCCGTTCGCCGCAGGCGCAAGCCCGCTGCAGGCGAAGTTTTTGGAAGCGCCAAGCTCTCGGCGTCCTCGGCGGCTCGCTTTTGGGTTGCTCTCGGCGCTCAAGAAGTAACTAAGAGAAGCCACAAGCGGCTTGCGTGTATTCGGGGCGTTTAGAAGGTGAGTCGATACACTGTATCGACGGCAGGGGGCTGCGGTGTCGGCTTCCCTGTGACGTTAGAAGTCATGCGACGACAACATCGCAGCGACAGCGAAAGTCGAGCGGCAGTAACACCGCTGCGACGACAAGAAAGCCTTCGGCAGCAACACCAGACGCAGCGCGAAGCCGGTCCAACACCGAGTCTTCGGCCCTGTCCGTGAAGGACAGGAAGCAATGACCCAGTTGGTCGACCCCGCGCCCCTGTCTTACTCTCGCGCTTTATCAAAGTCGGTTTGAGGAAGGAATAGCGACGGGAGGAAGGGGGTTTCCTTGATATATTCGTGCTCAAGAAGGAGCTGGTTGCCGACTCGGTCGGCGAGGAAGGCGGTAGACTCGGTGATATCGAGTTTGCTGGCCTGTTCTTTCATTTTTACCACTTTCCTCCGGACTTCGTAAGGGGGCTGTTGGAGGAAGAAGACGGGCACCGTAGGATACGGTGGCCTTTTGGCCGTGAAAGGGCAGTTCTTCCCAGTGTCATCGTCGATGGCCCCAATTGGTGTGGTGTGAGACAGCAGTCTCAGAACACCAGCATATTGGGCTTTGGGCCCAAATCCTCCAGCTGTTTAGGGGTTTGGGCAGGCCCCCCGATCGAATACAAATAGTACGTAGGATCCGTAGGATAGTGTAGTAATTCAATTGATCTATATATTCTATATACTGTAGTTACTGTGAGGCTTCCCGATTCCGTTTGCCGAAGAGAGACATTACGGTTGCCGGGGATTTACACACGATTTTGGCTGTAGATTTCCGTACCCCAGAATTACCTCCAACAGAATTGAGGGAGTCGCAGACGTCACGTGCCCGGAGCTGCATTGTCCCGCCCAGGTAATCATCTTCGAGTCGTGAGAGAGCTCTACACCTAGGCGCAAGGATGCAAGCTCCGGGGTTGCGTCCGGACTTTCTTTTCTCGACAGGTTTTGGGCCATTATACTGTCAACGCAAGAGCGATGCAACTCCGAGGGAATGTAAGTTGCAGAAAATTCCGACGGATTCTAGGCCTTAGCCTCGTCTCATGAATAACGAACGGAGGTCGGCTGTCCGTATTGTAGCTCTAAGTCGCATATGCTAATATGATTCGACTGCCACCTGGTCGTAGTACAACATTGATGAAGACCTCGAGATGATTTTTCAATTCTAGATTTAACACTAAGCGGACTGTGCCTACCTCTGCAACAACGCATCATCCCTCCTTAACAGTTCACATCTACCGTCATAGGAAGCATGGTGTACATCGATCAGCAGGAGTCGACGATCCTCCTGTTTGGGCCCCAGGCCCTTTCGTTTAACAGACAATTCGAAACGCTTAGGCGCACCCTTTCAAGTGAGGTTGCTGGGCAGGACTGGATTCTTAATACAGTGGCCGAGTTGCCACGATATTGGGATGCCTTGACAGAAGTAATACCCAAAATTAAGGGCGCTGTCCAAGGCGAAAAGCACCTGGCAGACTTGGACTCGTGGTTCCGACGATCTCCTCTCGAAGACGACAGGCTGGAACAGCTACCGAACCTGATACTCACCCCGCTGGTAGTTCTCACCCAACTCACACAGTACTGGCGTTACCTTGAGCTTAATCAACAATCAAAAGAGGCTGGAGCGAAAATCAATCTCCAAGCAGACTTAGTAGCACGACAGAAGAATAGTGGGGTTAACGAGGTGCAGACACTCGGTTTCTGCACAGGTTTGCTCAGCGCTTTTGCTGTGGCGAGCGCAAACAATCAGGACGAATTTGAGAAGTATGGGGCCGTTGCCGTGCGTCTGGCTATGCTTGTCGGCGCCCTTGTTGACGCTCAAGAAGCGTGGAACAGGGAGCTGGGCCATGGCCAGTCCAAGTCATACGCCACGGCGTGGCGTAGTGCCCAACAATGTCAAGATATGCATCAGATTATCGACAGTCTGTTCCCCCAGGCTTACATCTCGGTGATCTATGATGAGGCCCGGGTCACGGTGACGACATCGCAGCGGACTGCGCCCGCATTTCTCCAAGCAACAAGAGACTATGGCATCACCGCGGCCGAAGTTGGCCTTCGTGGACATTTCCACAGCCCCAGCGAGGATTTCCTCAGTTTGACAAACGCTCTGATCGAGTACTGTGACAGCATCCCTGATCTTCGTTTTCCAGACGCTTCTCAGTTAGCGTTACCGACCTACACCAACGAAGCTGTGGATGGCAAGTCGATCGAACGCAACGCCGGAAGTCTGACCAAGATTGCATTACACGCCATCCTTGTGCGGCAAAGCAATTGGTATAACACTTTTGCTGCAGTGCAAGCCAACCTTGGCCATGACACTATCTTTGTTTCCTTCGGCCCGGATCGATGCGTTCCACCAACTCTAATGCGCCGTCTAGGCCCCAGGTTGATGCAGTTTGCCGACCTAGACGAGGAAATGCCGCAGCGTCTTGCCAGCGTGTTGGATCCCGAAGCGCACTCATTACATCAACAACAGTCGCAACAGCTGCACGTGGACGAAGATGCCATCGCAGTAGTCGGCATGTCGATCAAGGTGGCAGGTGCCGATGATGTAGATGAGTTCTCGCAGATGCTTCGTGCAGGCGAGTCGCAGCACGAGGAAATCACGTCGGAGCGCCTAATGATGGACACTCTGTACCGAGAGGATGACAAAGATCCAAAGCGCAAATGGTATGGAAATTTTATCCGCGATGTGGACGCATTCGACCACAAGTTCTTCAAGCGCAGCCCTCGCGAGTCGTCGACCATGGACCCGCAACAAAGGCTCTTCCTGCAAGCTTCCTATCAAGCCGTCGAGCAGTCAGGCTACTTCACAGAGACAACGTCTGACTCTCCAACACGCAACAAGAAGCACGTCGGTGTTTACCTTGGAGCATGCGCGGGTGACTACGAGCACCACGCAGCCTGTCATACCGCTAATGCCTTTACCGCCACGGGTAACCTCAAGAGCTTCATCCCAGGCAAGGTCTCGCACTACTTTGGCTGGACCGGCCCTTCTATGACCTTTGATACGGCCTGCTCAGCCTCTACCGTCGCCATTCACACCGCGTGCCGCAACATCTTGTCTGGCGAATGTACGGCTGCACTTGCTGGCGGTGTCTCCACCATAACCAACTTCTTGTGGTTTCAAAATCTTGCTGGTGCAAGTTTCCTAAGTCCTACTGGCCAGTGTAAGGCCTTTGATGAGGGAGCAGATGGTTATTGTCGTGCCGAGGCCATTGCTTGCGTGTTCCTCAAGAAGATGTCCGACGCCATCGCCGATGGTAACCCAATCCTAGGCTGCATCCCCTCGACCGCCGTCTACCAGAACCAGAACTGCACCCCGCTCTTTGTACCCAACTCTCCATCCTTGTCTCAACTATTCACCGACGTCATGAAGAAGGCGCATGTGAACCCGCGCGATGTCTCCCTGGTGGAGGCCCACGGCACTGGAACTCCTATAGGAGATCCTGCCGAGTATGAGAGTATCCGGCAAGCGTTAGGAGGGCCAATTAGATCCAAACCACTTGTTATTGGCTCGGTCAAGGGACACATCGGCCACAGCGAAGGAGCATCTGGCGTCGTCTCCCTTATCAAGATTATTATGATGATGCAGGAATGCTACATTCCTCGGCAAGCCAGCTTCTCCAAGATGAGCCATCACATAAAGACATCACCGACAGACATGATGGAGGTCTCGACTGCTCTTAGACCGTGGAACGATGAGTACAAAATAGCTCTTATCAACAATTACGGTGCCTCTGGGTCCAACGCTTCTATGATCGTTACTCAATCCCCCCAGAACAGCAGCGGCCAGGCGTCTGCATTTATTCGTGGTGACGGTGTGAATAAGGCATCGTTCCCCTTCTGGATAACTGGATTTGACACTCGTAGCATCAATGCGTACTGCTGTAAGCTTATGCTCTTTTTGAAAACGAGAGAGAAAGCTGGTCTCTCTCTAGCCGACGTTTCGTTCAGCGTGAATCGACAATCTAACCGCTCTTTGCCGCATGGCCTGATGTTCTCTTGCCGCTCAGTGTCCGAGCTCGAAGACAAGCTTAGCAAACCAGACAATGTTATTGCTCCTCTTAAAAATGAGCGTCCAGTTGTCTTATGTTTCGGCGGTCAAGTGTCCACCTTTGTCGGTCTGGATCGTAAGCTGTACGATTCAGTGACTCTGCTGCGCTACCACTTGGACCGGTGCGATACTGTAATGCGGTCGCTTGGGTTGAGCAGCCTCTATCCTGACATTTTCTTGCGGTCGCCCATCACGGACGCAGTCAAGCTGCAGGCCATGTTGTTTGCCTCGCAGTACGCCTGTGCTAAGTGCTGGATGGATTCCGGCCTTGCGGGCAAGATCGTCTCAGTTGTCGGCCACAGTTTCGGTGAAATCACAGCGTTGTGTGTGTCAGGTACAATGAGCCTCCGCGATACAGTTAAGTTGGTCGCTGGCAGGGCAAAATTGATTCGCGACGGATGGGGCCCCGACTCTGGCGCCATGATGGCCGTCGAGGCAGATGTAGAAGTCGTTCACAAGATTTTGGCAGAAGCAAATCGAAGATATGCTGGCGAGTATCCTGCCAGCATCGCTTGCTACAACGGCCCGCGAAGCTTCACGCTGGCTGGGCCTTCCAAAGCTATTGACATGGTTGCCGAGACAATTCCTCAATTTGGACCACTTAAGAGTAAGAGACTTAATGTCACCAACGCTTTCCACTCCACCCTTGTCGAGCCACTTGTCAGCCGCCTAGAAGGAATTGGTAGAAACTTAACCTTCTCTAATCCCGTCATCCCTCTTGAACGTGCTACTGAGAACAGGCAAGCGGCTGGCTCAAAGATAACTTCGGCATATGTCGCTGATCATATGAGGAAGCCCGTATACTTTAACCATGCGGTACGCCGAATAAGCAATGATCACCCATCGGCCATCTGGCTTGAGGCAGGGTCCGCCTCTACCATTACAATCATGGCCAGCAGAGTTCTCGCTGGTGGGGAAAAACCAGACAAACATCACTTCCAGGCACTGAGCCTCACAAGCACCGATAAGGGTCTCGAGGGCCTGACCGATGCGACTCTTGCTCTCTGGAAGCAAGGCCTGCCTGTTTCATTCTGGGCCCACCACCCTCTGCAAACATCTGAGTATGCGACTCTACTTCTCCCACCCTACCAGTTTCATAAGGTCCAGCATTGGATGGAGCTCAAGTCCCCAGCGAAGGCCATCTCTGAGGCAGCCACAGCCTTGACAGCACGCGCTGGGCCTGCTGTTGAACAACAGCAGCAGTCTATGGATGAGAAGCTCCTTGGACTGTGGTCATTCATTGGATACGAAGAACAGAACGGCAAAGCGAAGAAACCTCGCTTCCGCGTCAACACCGGCTCCAATAAATATAAAAGCTACATTTCAGGTCACTTGATTGCGCAGACAGCTCCCATCTGCCCTGCCACGCTACAGGTGGACATGGCTATCGAAGCATTATTCAGCCTACACCCTCAGTGGGCTGCCACCGCGATGCAGCCCCTTGTCCTTGAGATGGGCAACCACTCGCCGCTGTGTGTAGATCCCACACGCACCGTATGGCTTGAGTTTGAAACTCTCAACGACAACAATACACTCTGGGGATGGAAGATCTTCTCGACCTCTAACAGCGGCGGCAGTGACGTTCATGTAGAAGCCAAACTGAACATACGCTCACCCGACGACGTCACCTACCAAAACGAGTTTGGCCGGTTCGAGAGACTGGTCACCCATGCTCAGTGCACGTCCATTCTTAGCATGACTGACGACGAAGACGTCGACATCCTTCAAGGCCGTAACGTATATCGGGCCTTTGCTGAGGTCGTGGAGTATGGTGAGCTGTACCGTGGTGTTCGCCGAGTCGTTGGCCGTACTGGCGAGTGTGCTGGACGCGTACGAATGAAGCACAGCGGGGAGACTTGGCTGGACGTCCCACTGAGCGATTCTTTCAGCCAAGTCGGCGGTTTGTATATCAACTGCATGACAGATCGTCCCACAAATGACATGTTCATTGCCACTGGCTGCGAGATGTCGATGCGTTCGCCACGCATCGCCAAGCTGGGAAAGGAGGAGTTTCCGGAGACCTGGCACGTCCTGGCACGCCATCTTCGCCAAGCCGAAAAAGTATACACCAGTGATGTGTTTGTCTTCAATGCCAGCAACGGTATGCTGACTGAGGTGATGATTGGTATAACTTTTGCAAGGGTCGCCAAGGCTTCAATGAGCAGAATGTTAACGAGACTCACTACCGACGAGTCAGTGCTGAAGGTCAAGCCTTCCCAAGGGCAGGCTATTATGGCGACCATAACCACTTCTACTCCCAGTCCCATCCCCCAACAACCCCAGTCACTCGACAATGATAACAATAAAGAGCCTGCCATGCAAGAGACAGCCAACAGGAAGAAGAGCAACAAGACGAAGGAGAGTACAGTGAGAACTTCCCGCCCAGACATCACGAATGACCTCAGAAACCTAGTTGCCAACATTTCAGGCGTCGAAGCTCACGAGATTGAGCTCGATACAGAAATGGCAGATGTCGGCATCGACTCCCTGATGGGTATGGAGGTGGCCCGCGATGTAGAGAGTACCTTCAAGTGCACCTTGGATCAAACGGAGCTGATGGAGGCGACAACGCTGCGCAAGTTCGTGGTGTGCCTCAATAATGCCCTTTACGGCGATACCGCTAATGAGCCTGTTGAACTTGATGATGAAGATGACGACGACGATTCTTATTCGTCTCAGAGCCAACCTGAATATAATTCAGATAACACTAGATCAACTAGTCCAGGTTATCCTGAAGTAAAGCCTACCTTTATAGAAGACCTGGCAAAGCCGGTGGCGACAGCAGCCGCTGTTCCGCCCGCCCAGACGAACTTAAGCATTTCCAAATTCGAGATCTTGCAATCATTCGGATTGGTTAAGATGCTAACAGACCAAGAGATCAAACAATTCAATCTTGACAGGATTCACAAACTTGTCCTCGCCGGCTCCAATCGCCTCTCCACTGCGCTGGTAGTGGAACAGTTGGAGAAATTAGGCTGTCACCTTCGATCGGCTGAGCCGGGACAGGTTCTCGATCGTGTTCTCTTTCAGCCACAACATGGACGGCTGATAGATTTCCTGTACGATTTTCTAGAGTGGGGCACTCGACTGGTCGACATTGACGTGTTCAGCGGACAAATTACACGCACCAATATTCCTGTACCACGAAAGACAAGCGATGTGATTTTTGCGGAGCTCCTGCAGGCTTTCCCCGAATTTACAGTCGCCAACAAGCTAACTTACTATGCTGGAAAGCATTTGGCTGACGTCCTCACTGGCACGACGGATGGCATTCGCGTGATTTTTGGGACCTTGGAGGGCCGCGACCTTGTTCAGGGACTGTACCTCGACCACACCTTCAACCGCATGCAATACGGCCAGATGCGTGACATCGTCAAACGACTAATGGGAAACTTACCAAATAACCAAGGCCCATTTAAGATCCTAGAGATGGGCGCTGGCACGGGAGGAACTACGTATGTTTTGGCTCCGATGCTGGCATCGCTTGGTTTCCCAGTCGAGTATACTTTTACGGACCTGTCGCCATCCATGGTGGCCAACGCCAGACGCAAATTTGGCAAGGAATACTCATTCATGCGATTCGTCGTTCACGATATCGAGAAGCCCCCTGCTGAGGAACTGCACGGCCAGCACCTCGTTGTTTCCAGCAACGCTGTTCACGCGACACACAACCTCGTCACGTCTCTTACGAACGTCCGTAAAGCCCTAAGACATGACGGATTCCTAATGATACTTGAAATGACTGAGAGTGCACCGTTTATTGACCTTATTTTTGGCCTTCTAGAGGGCTGGTGGCTTTTCGACGACGGTCGCAAGCATGCAATCGTTCCGGCCGAGCACTGGGAGAGAGAACTCCACGCGGCCGGATTCGGTCACGTCGACTGGACCGATGGAAGCCTTCCCGAGAACAGATACCAGAAAGTCATGATCGCGCTCGCATCTGGTACCCAATCGGAACGGCTTCCCAAGCCCATACCAGAGGATGTGCCCGCTCATGGAATTCAAGATGTGGCGGCGCGTGAGGAAGAAGCCAACAACTATCTGTCCAAACACATCAATGGATTCGCTGCGCCAGCACCCCTGTCTTTACAAGAGCGCCCGAGTGATGCGCTACGTGACGGTCAGGATGCTATAGTCCTTATCACTGGTGCTACGGGCAGCCTAGGTTCGCACGCAGTCGCTGGATTCGCAGAGAACTCTGCAGTGAGGACAGTCGTCTGCGTCAACCGTAAAACTAGCAAGCCGTTAAATCAGCGCCAAGCTGAAGCTTTCTCGTCGCGCGGCATCAACCTGTCAGCTGGCGCACAACAAAAGCTCCGTGTCCTCGAAACCGACACTTCCAAACCACAGCTCGGTTTGCCAGTTGATGAGTACACATGGCTTGTGCGCAATGTTACACATGTCGTGCACAACGCCTGGCCAATGAGCGGTACACGGCCCATCAAGGCATTCGAGCCCCAGTTCCAGTCTCTGCGCAACCTGCTGGACCTAGCACGCGATGTCGCCGACTACAGGCACAACGACGCTGGGATCCGCATCGGCTTCCAGCTGATCTCGTCCATCGGCGTCGTAGGTGAGGCTGGCAAGGCCAGAGTACTAGAGGATCGCGTGCCCTTTACGGCAACGCTACCCGTTGGTTACTGCGAAGCCAAGTGGGTGTGCGAGCGCATGCTCGACGAGACACTCGGCAAGTACCCCCAGCGCTTCCGCACTATGGTGGTACGCCCCGGACAGATAGCGGGGTCGCGGACGAGCGGCTTCTGGAACCCCGTCGAGCACTTCGCGTTCCTGGTCAAGTCGGCGCAGACGCTGCGAGCTTGGCCAGACTTCGGCGGCGTGCTCCAGTGGGTGCCCGTCGACGCCGCGGCCGGCGTCATGGTGGATCTGTGTCGCGTCGCCGAGCTCCACAACGCCCCAGAACCATATCCCGTATACCACATCGACAACCCTGTCGGGCAGCCGTGGAAGGAAATGAATCCCGTGCTGGCGGACGCTCTGGGCATCCCAGCTGACCGCATCGTGCCATTTCGTGATTGGGTAGACATGGTGCGGCGGTCGGCCCTGCCGGCCGAGACGGACAATCCTGCCGCCAGGCTAATTGATTTTTTGGACGACAACTTTGAGCGCATGTCGTGTGGTGGGTTGATTTTGGACACGGCGAAGGCGAAGGAGCATTCGCGTACGATGGCTGAACTAGGGCCCGTCCATTTCGATGTGGCAAGGCGCTATATCACGTCGTGGAAGAAGATGGGATATCTGTATGCCTGAAAACTTTGAAATAGTGCTATGAATGTCCCTTTCGAGGATTACGCTCCGTGCAAGAGTTAATTTTTTTAGGTTAGAAGTGAAAGTTTTAGAAGTTGATAGAAATGTCCGAAAAGGTCCGTAATACTCAAAAACAATTTTCATAGATAGCTTAGAGCCTCCAATCCATCATGCAACTCTCTTCGTAGAGTCACTCTCACCATTAAGCTTCTAAGTTTGATTTGGGAAATACTACGTAACTATCAGGAGCTATTAACCGTCTTATTTTATAACCTAATGGAGTCGAGCAGCATATCAAAAGTCCGGGCTGTTGTAAACAAAACTTGGACTAACACTTAGTATGGGTTCTAGAGCTCAGTTGGAGTCTACAAAAATGGGTTTCAGAATCAGTTCGAGAGCGGGAGTTGAGATATTGTCAATGTTATAATTATAGGGTCGTCGGGCTGGCTTATGGTGGCGTTCTACGTCGCCTTAGTCAATGTGACTACTAAGTAGAACGCTACCATACCTATGGTTAGGTAACCAAGCTAACGATTAGGAGACCTAAAACTATGCTTTGCTATTATCAACCCTCAAAGTAGGAACTCGGTCGTTACGTGTGCGCTTTCGAAAAGGGCATGTTTAGTGGTACCGACTGAGCCCTCAGGCAATACTTCCGGTATCAGTACCTGCGCCTTTAAACATACAGCAACAAGATTCGAAGTTCACTATAATCCATTGAATCCAATCCAGCATCCAGGGACAGATTCTCCCCTAGGATCGATGTTAGCTCGGCATGCATTCGGGAGCCGGGGGTTTGGTGGCCAGAAACCGAGCAGTCCGAGAGCGCAACTGTAGGAGTGTTAACGAGTAACCGCAAGCAGGAACGCTTATGGTCGCGGTGCTAGACTTCGTCTAGAAACGGATGCACGGTATGCTGTGTGAGACTGCAAGTGATGTTTGAGGATTTGGGGAGGTGCAGGATGATTATTTGTGGTAGATTGTAGTTGTTGACGGGTGTCGCGAATCAACGGCACATGTTTTTCGGAAGGCTCGATTGCAACGAAGTGCGCATTTCGGAAACAGGAGAGCAAGGGTTTGGAATTTATTGACTTGGTGCATCCCAAATCACACATGTAGGAGCTAGAGAGATTTTAAAGGGCCTGCTAGGTTGGGCTCACAAAATCGCCAGTTCCACTCCCAGTCCCTTCTCCAACTCGTTCCCAACGCGCTTCAGCACATCATGCGGCACATCCGGGTCATAATACCCCGCATTATAGCTAATGGACAACTGCAGCTTCCCGCGGAACGTACCAACATACATAATCATCTGCCGCGTCATCATGTCAATGCCGAAATGATACTCTCGTACCCTCACCGCCGGCATGCCATCCCCACCGCCATACTCACCCGTGAGATAGTTGTCCACAATGCCGATGCTACTAATCGTGATGCCGCTAGGCAGTGGCGGCGGTGACACCACAGCAGACGGAGTGGCGGCCGCGCTCCCCTTTTTCTGCTGCACGGGCGTAGCGTCGCTGTTGAACTTGTATATCGGCCGCAAACTTTGCAGCACGCGCTCATCACCATACGCGACCTTGTAATGCTTCGTGAGCGCTCTCGCCGCATCAGCGAAGCTGCTATCGCGCCGAACACGGCAGGCGCAGCCAATGACGTAAGTCTGGACGGCGTGAGCGCGGGTGTTGTACGGCGCGGGCAGCTTTGGGCGTAAGTTCATCGACGTAGCGCACGTGTAGTCGTGTTTCTCCCTAGGTAGATCTCCGTCGTCACCATCAGCGAGCGCGAATACAGTTTGCGCAAGTGCTGAATGCACCGCGGCTGTGACACTGATTTCCAAGACCTTGCACGCCGCGATGAGGTGCGCCGTGCTCGTCGGGTCGAAAACGACAGTCTGGCGGGCGGGGTTGCCTGGCAGCGTTGCTGCATCGCCTTTGTATGGCATGCGATCGTTGGGGAAGGAGTCCGCACGGAAGGATTGGATGTAGGAGTGGGCGTAGGTTTCCTGCTCCTCGGTCCAGGTTTCGAGGCTCCCGATGGCTCCTTCGAGGCCGGGAGAGACCGCGTCAAGGCTTGGGACGCTGTGCGAAGTGGCCCGAGGCGCGACTAGGAGGGTGAAGAGTCGGTCGAGGACCCAGTTGGTCCCTATAGCGTCGATGCGCCAGTGCGAGCATAGGAAGATGACTTCCGACGAGGAAGGCAAGAAATGGAGGCTCGGGAAGTCGAGCGGTTCGCGCGCGATCACCTCATCTGAAGACTTCCCATGTGGCTCGACGAAGAAACTCCGGTCGAGCCAATCTCGCTCGCCTTGCACATCAAGAATTTTGTACACCTTGTGGCCTAGTCTATCGGCGAGGACTCCCAAAGTTGGAAGCTCGGTCCGCAAAGTCTTCCATGCTTCTTTCAAGGCGGTGGCAGGATCGCGTTCTTCAAACTCGGGGCTAAACTCAAGGGAACAGACGCAGTGGACGCGATAGTGCTCACGTTTGAGATGGGCGAAAAGAGTCGCAACCTTATAGTAAATTTCCTCTGATCCACCAAACACCGCTCTGTACACTCCGGGGTCTGTTTCTTCCCAAGCCATTACGGAAAAGGTGTGATAATTTTGAGGCGAGCTGTGGGAAAGCTTTCGTTCGCCATAGGCCGGTATATAAATGCAGATTGGCCTTCGAGGAGGTTTCAAATGCGCGGCATAACCATGTGCGCGAGGATGATGCGCAGGGACGGACACGGGCGTTGACGTTGGATAGAAACTCCGGCCCCAGCGTCTGTCTCCGAAAAGTCCTCTGTTGGTTGTTTGTACTGCTCTGTTGGTTTTTTGTACTGAACCTCAAGAAGACAGCCAGTCGGGTAATACGGGCAGATAGTAGCCCTGTTCTAACCCCATGACCACCATGTTCCTCTGCCTTGGTATCCTAACTCCGCCGTCGCTGATAGGTAATTCTGTCGCTCCCCCATTCGCTCACACACCCACCAATATGTACAGAAATATATATGCGTGATATAGTTCGGTAGGATCGTGGATAGGTGGCCGTCAGTGTGTATGTAGTGTGTGAACTCTGCACTGTGTGCTGCATACGTCGCAGATATATGTAGCCTGTGAATCGAGATGCACTCTTGTATAGGGGGCTGGCACAGGGCGCCAATACACCCTTACCGGAATATACCTGTTTTAGATAGCCGTTGTATACCGGTTATAGGGCGGTCGGAGGCCGTATTCTAGCCGGCTAAAAAGACCGTTATCCTTCGGACCTGCAGCGGTCGGCTTAAGCTGCGGTCGGAGCTAAATAACCGTACCTATAGGCATCGACGGTTAGTACTAGCGTAGTACTAGCGTTAAAAGTATGTATAGTTAACGTACGTGTATAGCAAAAGCCACAGACGAGCGAAAGCCACAGACAAGCGAAAGCCACACCAAAACATGCTAACACGACAATCATGATAATAATTCTACCATAACGCCCATAATTCAATTGAAACTACTTAGAATCCTCTTCCTTAGATACCTCTTCTATAATCTCATAGGTGTATGCATTATGTCTAGTCTCACTACACTTGCTATAGTAACGTGCATGGGTTTCTTCCCTTAGCTTTCTACTACTACTCACCCTTATTTCTTACTCTACTTACTACATAACGTCTCTCTTGTCCTATAGCTCCTATGCTTCCTATTAACTAAGTGATCCTCCTTACTATAGACGTGTTTTTTTAGCTCTCTAGTGCTTGCTTAGTACTTCATTTACCTATTAGAGGTACTAGTTCTCTACCTTTAATAATGCTAATTAATGCATTATTTATAATATACTCTTTATAAACTAGTTAATAGCTATATAGATAGAGGTTAGAGACCTATTTTAATAATGTAAAATTTAGTTTTTAATGAAGGTAGACTATAATAAGGCTTTAGTTAGGTTATTTAGTATTTAGGAAACCTAGGGTTAAGTAGTACCTAGGTAGGAGCTTAGAGGCATTAGTGTCTTTAACTTAAGATTAAGTATAGAGGTTATACTCTTAGGGTTAAATGAAAGAAGTCTAGCATCTTAGAAGCCTCCTTAAATATTACCCTATTAATTGTAAGTACTACAGTTAGGGTTTAAACGCTAGTCTTTACTATAAGCTACGGTAAGTTGATTCTACGGTTATATATCAGTCTATTTCTAGTACTACGGTAGTTATAGATTACGGGCAGCTCTTCCGACGGTCTAGCCTAACCCCGATTCTTACACGGTCGTCGGCCTTAAACACAGGTCGTATAGCAGTCGTTCGAAAAGACCGCCATACAACGGCTGTATGGCGGTTATCAATTTAGGTGCTACGCCGGTAAGGACGGGCCAGTACAGGGGCCAATACAGGGGCCAATACAGGGGACAATACAGGGGCCAATACAGGGGCCAATACAGGGGCCAATACAGGGGCCAATACTCCGTACAGGGTGAATAATTGCTAAAATGCCAATCAGTCTTTGGCAATGGAGCAGATGTATCATTCGCTTCGAGGATGTACTCCCTCATATCGCTAGCCTAGTTATCGACGTCGCTGTGGATAACATTTAACATTACCTTGTATTCCATTAGCAACTAAAGTACTGCGGTATACTGCACTAACACTACGATCTTAGATTCTAGTGCAATTGTCATCGAGCATCGCCGAGGGGCCGATAAGACACAAGCAGTCCTCCAACACCAAAACACAAACTTCTTTATTCAAACCAGAGGATAAAGACTTCGATTTCAACCTCGCCCCGTACGAAATGTCTCCGGCGATTCAAAGTCACCGCCAGCAACCGGGCCTTGCATGCGAAGATTGTCGGCGACGTAAGGCCAGGTGTGACCGCGTCCGTCCTTTATGTGGCTCCTGCCAAGATTCCGGCAATACGTGCCGTTATGTCGACAAGTGGCCACGGCGAGGGCCAAGAAAAGGGCAGATGTTAGCGCTTAAGAATCTCGTTAGTAAGTCGGCTTCTTCAAATCTCTTAATCGCTCTATTTCCTCTCTTTCAGGCGTCCATACGATCGATGGAAGCTAACTTCCTGCAGCTAATCTCGAGCAACGCCTCAGCGAGCAGATGAGAAAACCGCAGCCTGACCATGACGCTATTCCATCGGATGCTCGACAAAATCCCGATGCCTCACTTGCAGAAACAGAGCCAGCGACGCTCTCAATTCATTTAGAGAACGACAATCTTGGCAGTGCAGCCTTTGAAAGCGCTGGTCTCGATTGCACGAGTCTCGAAAGTACAAATGTTGGAAACACAAGACTATCAAGCACTCTTCCGCAAAGGACACCCTTTCAAAGCCCTAGTTTCATAAATGTTGATATGAACTCCGTTTGGGGGTTGCACGGAAGCCCAAGTAATGTCATGTTAGACCAAACTTTCATCAGCGATTGGCTTGATGGTGACACAGATCTATCACCTCCAAAGACAATATCCGCTACGCAGCAACTCTTCACACCAACAAACATGCAGCATCTCGGTGGCTGCGCTCTATCAGACCTGATGAAGGTAGATCTGTATGTGTTCTCCATGCCATCCCATCACAGCCCCACCTTCATTCCCGAAACGGATTTTCTGCAACTCCCACTTTGCCCATTGTATATTATTTCAATCTAACGCGTAGCTTTCGGCAATCACTAGTGATGAGCTATACTTCGACAGGGTCTACCAAGTTGCGCCAAATATACACAGGCGAAACTACTTCGCCTCGGTAAGCCAGAACTGCCCATCTCCCGCCCGGATAGCCCTGCAGTACGCCATGCGAGCAGTCGCCGCCGCTGTCTCGGCACAGTACAGGCCGCTCTCGAGCATGCTGTGCGCCGAGTCGCGCCGGGTTCTTGAGCAGATGGATGCCGACGGCGCCGGCGAATGCGGCGAGACTCCCATAGAGCAGATCCAAGCATGGCTGCTGGTGGCCCACTGGGAGCTGCTTTGCAAGCATGAGCACCAGGCCATGCTCACTGCTGGACGCGTAATCCGCATGGTCCAGCTGGCGCGGTTTCACGACGTCGACGCATGCAGCGTCCCATTCATGTCGTTAGGCGCAGAGTCACCTCTGGTTTCACCATCCCTTTTGTCCGGCGATGAATCATTTGCACAGGTCGAGGAAAAGAGGCGGACGTTCTGGCTTGCGTACTGTTTCGATCGATTCTGCCTCATGCGTAGCGGATGCCCATTGTCCCTGCAAGAAGAATCGGTGAGTGGCAATCCCTATCCAGCAGAGGCGTTCAAACACTAACGGGACGACTGGGCTGGACTGACTGGCGCTGTAGATTCGCACACGCCTTCCAGCACCAGAGGCAAACTTCCACAACAGCCAACCGATCCGGATGGGTTTTCTGCCCGAGGCACTAGCACGTAACGGCTGCACCGTGCTTCCCCCATTCGCCAAATGTGTCGTCCTAAACAGCCTGTTCAGCCGCTGCATGTCACACCAACGCTTTGCCCGGGCTGAGCTCGTCTCCGCAGGGGCCGACTCACGGAAATCATGGTTCGCCCTGGCCCTCGAGAAGCGGAAGCAGCTGCTTGTCCAGAGCCTGCCCGACTGTACCGACGCCGTCGACGACCCCATGCTGACCTTCACGCATGCGCTGGCTGCCTGCGCCGCCATCTACGTATACCAAGCGATGGCACATTCGATGGCTTGGACGACCGTCAACCACGAAAGCGCGGATCCTGCGTACGAGGAGCAAGCGTTGCAGGCGGCGAGCGAGCTGGCCCATTTCGTCAAGATGATGCCGCGCTCTATCAGCCACTTTAAGGCACACCCGTTTCTACCAACCTTGATACATCAGGCTGCTGTCTTTCTCATGGGGCTTCCAGGATCACCAAATCCTACTACAACAGGTCACAGCAACCGAGACGATGACTTGAATACACTACTTGGATCTTTGAGGAATTTACAGCAAACAAACAACCTGTCACGCTGCCTATTGACTAAGTTAGAGCAGGATGTTCTACTTGTTAGTGAGCAGCACATAAGCGCGCAACAGGGTAGCAGAAAGATTAGTGATAGTAGCAGGTAGATTCCAGTATAATGATAGACGAATACCAACGAGGAAAAGAAAGAGAGACCACACAGGCTGGTAGTCTTGACACTGTCATACATGATTCCATAATTTTAGTCCCTCATCCGACAAAATGCATGCCTCTCGCACACAAATCCTCTTCTGGCGAATTAGGCCGGATACGCGATGTCAGCGTGAATTAAACTGCCAGGGTTAAATAGCGGGTTTAGCGGCGTGGATGTTGGACCACCCCACCTGCACGCAGTAACGAACCAGACCAGCAAGCTGCAGGGGCCACTAGTTCGCACAGTTCAGCCAAGTTCTCGCGTAGAGTATCGGGTCGGGACGGGCCGAGACGGGAAATAAGCCTTGGGCTTACTGGGGCTGTCACCCCGCAGTCGGCGGTCATGCCCGTCTTACTCGCAGTTTTCACTATGCGAGGAATTTCGTATCCGTGAGCTTACTCCTTTTACTGCATTACATCTCCGGCTAAAATCAGCGTCAGCTCCAGTTAGGTTAGTCGTCAGCTCGTTTCACGAGCGAATGTGACGTCAAAGGCAAACGTAAGCGAGCTGAGGGGTAAAAATAAGTACTTGAACCAATTGTGCCGTAGTCTGTTCCCAAGGCATCAGGGCTCTAGAACGCCACTGAGATTGGGCTAATTGCTACAGGATGCTAGGGGACGCCACAGGACGGAGAACAGGGATGAAGTGTTGTTTTAAAAGGATTGTGCAGGCAGGGATAGCGGCATCGCTGCGTCAGCGGTCCGGTGTCCGCGTCCGGTTTACGGTGGTCCGCGTCCGATGGGCTTCCTAGCACTTTACGTGGACGTGAGCCTCGCTTCATGTTTCCTGTCATTACTGTCATTACTGTAATTTCCCTTACCAGGGAGTCTAGCCTTGTCGCAGCCTTCTTGCAAGACCCTACTCGACGTCCTAAAATATCCCCGTGGGGCTCAAAATCTCATACTATACCTTTGCTTAAACCATGGCTCCGCAGTACGCCAACGACATGCCTCAAGGCTTTACTAACCGCATTGAGCGGGTCGCTATCGTTGGAGTAAGTTCAGCCCAGGTTTAGCTGCCATGATTTGCAAAACACTCTCTCCATGTCCTCAAATCACTCACTTCCACCATATGCACATGCGTACTAACTTGAGACTCAGGCAGGCGGCCAAATGGGCGCGCACTTCGCGAAAGCTCTCCTCGAGACCGGCAAGCACACCGTCACCGCCCTGACGCGCCAAGGCAGCACGAACGAGCTCGCGGCCGGCGTCAAAGCGGTTATCGTTGACTACGATAATGAGTCCAGCATCGTCGACGCCCTAAAAGGCCAGCAGTTCCTTATCATCACCCTCGGCGCCATGGCCCCTCCGGGCACCCATTCCAGGATTGTTCAGGCGGCCGCTAAAGCCGGGGTTCCCCGCATCATGCCCAACATCTACGGCCTGGACGACTCCAATGAGGCTCTGATCAGCGAGAACCCGCTGAGCGTCGACTTCACGAGCATGCTCGCGGAAATTGAGTCTTCCGGCTGCTCCTGGACCTCCATGGTCTGTAGCATGTGGTATGAGTTTAGCCTGGCCATGGGCCCTATCTGGTTCGGTTTCGATTTTGCCAACAAGAAGCTTACCTTGTTCGACGACGGCAAGACTAAGATCAACGTCACCACGTGGGAGCAGTGCGCGCGCGCCGTAGTCGCGCTGCTGAGCTTGAAGGAGCTGCCCGAGGACGAAAACGACACAAGCCTAACGGTCGACACCTGGCGCTACAAGCCGCTCGTCATCTCGAGCTTCTTGATTAGCCAGGTCGACATGTTCGAGAGCTGGAAACGCGTCTCCGGCGATAAGGACTCGGACTGGACCGTTGAAGAGGAGCCTACCAAGGAGCGCTATCAGAAGGCCATGGAGCTGATGAAGAGCGCACAGGATCCCATGTCTGCGCGCATGGGCGCCGCGTCGGCCTCGTTCGTCAGGACGTTCTTCCCCAACGGCGGGGGAGATTACGAGAGCACGCGCGGCCTGGACAATGAGAAGCTTGGGCTTCCTAAGGAAGACCTCGATGAGCGTACCGCTGTCGCCAAAAAAATGGTGGAGGAGCAATATGCGGCCAAGTTGTTTGCTAAGATGACCGCGACTTAAGACGGGGGAGCGGGGAGAGTTTCCCACAAAAGGGATCTTCTTGAACGAGCAATAAATGGGAAGGGCTGTACTCCTAATCTCAGTATCACAGTCGAAATGATGCAATGGTCTATCCTTGAAGTCATGAGAATGAATAGAATAAAACTCCTAGTCTCGATCCGTGACAGATTTGTAGTGAAGCCACGAATATAACGTCTAAGCTTCACATTTGACACACATTGTGTGGAACTTGATACTAAGGAAAGTCAAGCCACATGCAGCATGCTACATGCAGAACGCCAGACGGTGTCACCTAGATATCACAGAGTTGTCGGTTAAGTCGAGAAGCCCCTTTCCGAAATATCAAAACCAATCGTGTCATTATTCTAGCGTCATATTTCACATTCAGGGTCACCATTTTCGTTCAGAACCACCATTTTCATGCCTACATATCTTCCAATCCTACACCCCCTGCGCTTTCTTTCTAATGTCTTTCCACCCCAACCCCCACGCACACACAAATGCCAAACCCCCGAGTCCAATCCCCAGATACATCACCGCGTCTATAGCTTTGCCGTACGCCCGCAGAACCGCAGGCAGCTGCTCCGCAGATACCAGCTTTTGAATCTCTCGTGCCCCGCCCGCGAGCACCGCCTTGGCGCTAACACCCGGCGCATCCCTAGTGATGGCCGCGGTGAGGCTGTTGCTAAAGATGGCCTGTCCCACTGTCAGGAAAACGGCCGCGCCGAGGTTCTGGCATAAGATAAGGATTGCCATGGCCGTGGGGATGGAGGCTCGCGGTACGGTGTTTTGGATGGCTATGTAGGACTGCGGGACGTTAGAAAAGAGCGCCCTGTTTATTTATGGGGAGCCAGACGAGGGGACGAGACACGTACGCTGGAGGCGGCGGCGCCGTTTCCCAAGCCACCGAGAATTTGGTAACCTATCCAGTTGCCAACCGGGGTTGTGGGGCTTAGTGTGGAATAGAGACCGTAGGCGATAGTGTCAAGGGCCGTCCCTGAAAGTGCCCAGGGAAGATAGTAGCCTAGCTTTTGGACTTTTGAGGGAGAGTGTCAGTTGGCACGATTTTCATGACTGGAGACTCGATGTTAAAGGAGGATAGGAACAGGTTATACTTACTAAGCGCCCCCGCCGACATGGCAAGAATGACCTGGCTTATGATGGTCGGCAGAATGTGCACACCGCTCATAAATGGATCGTCACCCTTGACAGCCTGGAAATAGATGGGCAAGTAGTAGTGTTGGAGGAACATGGCTCCCATGAAGAAGAACATGGTTGCCGAGGCCGAGTAGATAACTCGCACTCGCAGCATCGAAAATGGCAGCAGCGCGTCGTCGCCACGGCTGTACTCCCAAGCTAGAAAGATGGCAAACATCGCGGCAGCGCCAACAAACAGCCCGATCACCGTCGCGCTGCCCCACGCGTACCGGTTCCCACCCCACTGCAGTGCGAGGAAGAACATGATGGCCGCGGGCCACAGCAGAACTAGCCCGGTCAGGTCCATCTTCGACACTGCCTTACCGAGCACCTCGCGCACGGGCGGCTTGGCCCTGACCTCCGGGATTCTGAGCAGTATCAGGAGTCCCCCGACCGCGGCGCCAATGGGCAGATTGATGTAGAAACCTGCATGAACGTGTCTCGTCAGAATCAAACAAGTCTCTCGGTGAGGCTCACAGCTGGCAGAAAAATAGCTGGGAAACACATACACCAACGCCAAGTGGCGTACTGCGTCAAGGCGCCGCCGATGAGCGGGCCACACGCCATGCCCACCTGCCCAAGTGACACGTTGAGGCCCATGACCCGCGGTAGCCTCTCCGGTGGAAGGATGGACGACAGGATGGTCAGGATGCCGTTCATCAGCCCCGATCCTCCCAAGCCGGCAATGGCACGCCCAACAATGAGCATGGGTGACGACTGCGCGGCGCCGCACAGCGCCGATCCCAGCTCGAAGATGGCGAAGAAGACGAGGAAGGACCACTATCAGACAATGGAAACAATATGTCAGCATGCGATAAGTGGCCCGCTTGGGGAACGATGCCCCTAGCGATGATAATGTCGACTTACCTTCGTAGGGAAAAAAGTATAGATCTTGCCCGCCAGCGGCACAAACGCCGAGCTAGCGAGCTGGTACGCGCTGCCGTACCATCCTATGTCAAGCACGGAGTCGAAGTCGTCAGTGATCTGCGGGATTGCCGTAGAGATGATGGAACTGTCGAGCATGACGAGGAAGTAGACGAGGGTGACAGGCGCGATAATCAGGGCGCGCTGAAGCCCGGATATATTTAGCTGCTCATCTTCGGGCTTGTCGGTTGAGGGCTCTTTTTCTTTTTCTTTTTCTGTTTCCTTTCCTTGTTCTTCTTCTTGGACGCCGACCTCTGTCTGCGATGCTAATTCAATGCTTGGCAATTCGAGAGTCGAGCTTGTCATCTGGTCCTTCGTCTTTGCTTGACAGGGGACATCCTGTCCTACGGCAGTATTCGAACTTGCTGACTCCGAAGGCGAGCCGCTCGGCATATTGGATCGTTTATGATTCTCAGGTTCCTATGGTCAATAATAATTGTAGGACAATTTAGAATAGTAAGTGCGGATTCGAAAGTGGACTGTCACGTAGGTATTGGGTTATCCGTCAGCCATTCCTGTGTTGGAAATTTCTAGGGTGAACGGACGTCCGATCCGACAGGTGAGACAACCTGGTGAAAAGAACGGACGGAGGCGGACATGTCCAAAACTCATCTTCGACATTAGATTACAGTGGTGGCGGTGCTGATTTATAATTTTCTAAAATTGGCCTACATTATAAAAATTGCACAAAAATCTGAGAACTGAGAAACCTGCCCGGCCCGGTTCCTAAAATAGTCTAGCGTGTGTTTAACGAATTCAAGTCAGAAAGCAAGTTAAGTCAAAACTTGACCTTAATTTGAAGACGAATTTCAAACTATTTAATTTTGACCTAATGGCTAACTTAACTCATACTCAAAAGTACTTTGGTAGGGAATCGCCAAAGTTTTCAGCTCCCTTTACTATGCACCTTTCAAGACAAAACTTCAGAAGTAGAGCATCCACCACAACCCTGGAATTGGTTAAGTGCAGATTAAAAAAATCGGCCAAAGCAAGTCATGTCAATAATGCGTACATGAACTGCTCTACACGGTCCTGGGCGTCCTGTTCATTCATTTGCTGGTGTAAAAAGTACACGTTACGTCACGTGCCGTCGCGATTGTTAGCTGTCTAATTATTTGTTATATAGGCCATCGGTCCTAAAATCCCCGAAAATGCTCTCCAAAAATGCATCATCACCTAGGTTGATCATTGATTCCGATAGGGTCGGGTTTTGAACGGCCGCACCTTCGCTACCACCAACTGCGTCCCCGTTGAGCCAGGGGGTACCTGCGGTCGTCTTCTGGCCCATTTTGGAGACGGCATTGGCGCGGAACTTGCGCATCATCCTTGACAGACGCATGAACTGGTCTTCGGACGATATCTCACCTGATTCGCTACTGGCAAGCTCCAGCTTGTCGGCAACGCCATCCAGCACCAGTAGAAGGTCCACGGTGCTGCGCACCAAATGGCAGTCCCAAGCTGGATGGACGAAAGTCGACAGCCGGTATAAGACCATCAAGCATCGCGCCAGCTGCGCCATGTGAATGAACGAGAGACCTGCACATTCGGCTGGCGAGAGCGAAAAGAACATTTCCATCCACGCTTTGATGGCGCCCACAGACCGCCATGAAAAGTCGAGACGCTCATAGCCAAGCGAGTCAGCGCCGCTCATGCTGGCGCCATTGCCGCTGTTGCCTCCAGGCCACGGTATTGGTCCTTGAAGAGCATTGGGATATAATGTGCGAGCCGTTTCGTTCATGCAGAGTTCGATGTAGTGCATGTGCATTATAAGTGGACCTGGCCAAAGTTAGTGAGCCATCTGAAGCCAAACGAGCTACGGCAAGGCTCGTAAAGCCTGCAGCGCATTAATGTCTACTTACCTCGTCGTTGCAGTGTTGCAGGAAGAGATTCGTTGAGCTGATGAAGCTGCTCTTGAAGGGTTCGAATGTAAAAGTTGGCCGAAAGAGCCGGGCCCGTATCTGAGTCTACGCGAGCCGAGTCCCACTCTCGCTGTTCTCTGACCTGGACTGCTTTCTGCGCCAGGAGCTGGAGGCGGACTTGGAATGCAAAAGCCACGTCTGAGTGGCACTCCCTGTTGGCCTCTATAGCGCGGAGAGATTCTTCCATTCGCGGCTTCCACTTCATGACGTCAATCTGCGCGAAATATATGGATATTCTAGTACCTCGTCAGCAATCCCAGACATAAGTTTGACGATGCTCTGCATTTTTTTTCAGCAGGCAGATGAGGCCATGATATTTTTTTTACCTTGCGTGCAAAAAGTAGAGGAGATGACGCACATGGAGCTCAGCGCATAACATGCTAAGACGGCCCGTTGTTCCTCTACAACAAACCAATGCTTCGTGGTATTGTTTTCCTGTTCAGAGGAGCCATCGACCATAGGCTTCATCATGTGTTCATCCGACGGTAACGGCTTGTCTAGGCGGAGGTCACATGCTAGCGATATAGCCAACAATATGAGCCGAGAGAGCGTGCCCGTCGGGTTGAGCATGTGGTCGTAGCTCCAAGCCGTGAAGGTTAGTAGTCCTTGCAGCAGATCAAGACTAGACTGATTTTGAACCAGTGTCGTCTGGGCCAAAACTTCCTTCAGCTTCCATCCATATGCTAGCTTTTGCTCTCTGGAGGGAGATGCGACGGCCAAAATAGCACGCACCAGAAAGGGACGATCGCGCTGCAGCTCCTGCGCCGTCACATTAGGGGAAATATCGGTGAAAGAGAAACACGGCAGCATCTTGTCACGGAATATGGCGACACAAGTCTCTAAGTCGTGCGTTGAAGGGCCATCTAGGGCAAGAGGTGTACTCGCAAGAGTATCAGAGGTGGTACCTCCGGCATATGGCGACGATAAGTCGATAGCGAACGAATTTTCTCTAGAAGGCTGAGTGGCGGTGTCGTCATCTCCTCCCATAGCAGTATCGGCCGCGTTCGAGGGCCAATCTAGCATAGCTCGGGCGTGAGCTTTATGCGCTCTCGGCGGCTTTGTTCTGGGCCAGGGGTCTTACCTGAGTCATCTTGTGAGAGTAGGTGTGCGTAGCCGGCCAGGGTTTCATCCTCACGGGCAGCGCTCCGCAAGGTTACAGACAGAGAAGGCGACTGTGCGACGAGGGAGAGCAGCTTGACGAGGCTCTCGACCTCTCCCTCTAAATCACCGATCCTCGCCGCAAAATTATGCCGTCTTTGCGCATTAGTGATCTTGCGCAACGAATCCGATGGCTGACACTGTTTCTTGAGGTGATAGCATCTGTGAAAGCTGTCAATCGACAAACTCGATCACGTGATATAATATACAAAAATGTTCGTCGCATGACTGACCTTTCGCATCCGTCGCCGTCCGGACGACTCACGCACTTGCATTTCGCCTTGAAGCACTGCATACATGCTAGACCGGACGGTGCGGCTTGACGGGAAGCCATGCCTTCAGTTCTACCTCGTATTGACGCGTGTGCAAAAGTAGAGACGGAGAGCGGATATCCGCTCGATATGACTTTGGGGCCCGACTAGTTGCGGCGGCGGCGACGGACAGTCAAGTCTTGTAAGTCTGTGGGCCGCAGCGACGGAGACGGACACTCGAGTCTATGGGTGCGAATAGGTGCGGGGTACGGACATCCGGCGGGGTACGGACACCCGGACGTCCGGACTAGAGCAGGACCAGAGCAAGACCGGAGCAGGAGTAGAGCAGGAAGTCGGAGATTATACCTGCCCGGGTTTATCCCTTGTCCCCGCAAGTAGCTCTCGCGAGTAGCGGTGTTAAGAGTTAATCCCGCGATTATGTGGCATTCCCCATTCCTATGTCACACCCATGCCACGCCCCACCTATAGATGCGGGCCGTGATTTAGCGTGGATTCCATATTTAGTGGAGTGCAGATCAAGCTTCAGGGGTACAGTACGGCGCCAAATGTATGTATCCACTCAGCGTGCGGCCTTGAGCTCCAGTACGATCTATGCGCTAGGGTAAGGTACGATGCCGTGAGTTTCTGCCACGCCGTCGGTGGTGTGCATCAGTAGTGGTGTGCATCCACACCACGCACGGGTCATCTCCAAACAGATCATTCACAAAAACTTTTCATTTCTGAGGGCTAAGCGGTAGTTACACGAAATGCTGTCCTACTGAAGTATACAGTACATTCTGAGCCTCAGAATCCGCCCAGAGTCAAGATCAGCCGTTGCAAAAACCTTTCTTAGGACTAACAGCCTCGTCGCATTCATCTCTCGCGCTACAACCGCCGAAATCGATTCACTCCAAAAGAAAGCGTATCGACAAGTCATATGTTCTCACGCTCTATGGATAGTGCAGGGGAACTGGCTGGTAAAAGCCAAAACGGTTCGACGGATCCCACGTCCGCTTGAGACGGGAGAGCCTGGCAAGCTTTCGATGTGAGTACCAGGCTTCCGGACCTTCATCGCCGTGAGCGAAGTTGACGTAGATGGATAAGCAATCCAAGCCGCTCGTTTCCTGCATCACGGCTCGCGCATCCTTGAAGAAGTGGTTAGCCGCGTCGTTGAGTGTCGCGTTGGGATGGTAGTTGCTCTGTATAGTTCTAGAGTGATATTGTAAGCTGAAAGGGACACGGATGCAAACTTCCCTCATTTCATTCATGCTTCAACTCACATTTGCGACTTGACCCCTCGGTAAGGGTAGGCGGTGTCATTGTCCTCGACGCTCAGAGCCACGGCGTTGGGGTAGCGGTTCACGCCGAAGAAGCCAGTGAAGCCGGGGTTCTCGCTGGAGAATGCGGTGATGTTGTTGAAGAGCGCCGTCATGGCAATCGGGTCCGTTTGCGCGATTCCCAGAGTGTATGCGTTGTAATACTGGCCATAGGTACAGTCGGTTGCGCCTGGGCTGACATATGCGCCGAAGAGAGCTACCGTGTACCAATCTGTCCATCGAACAGTTTTCGTATTGGTAGTCGTTGGGCCCGCGGCAATGAAAGGTTGTATATGCTGCGTCACGTCTGCCTCGGGGCCAAACCAAACTAGATTGACGATGACTGCCGACTGGTTGTTGAGAGACATGTCAGCGACTGATGTTTCAAAGTATGTTTTGGGGCTAGTCTACGGCGCACAAACCTGTCCACTGGTCTGATTGTATGTCGAAGCAACGTTTATGGTGAGCTCGTTCGGGATATCGTCATCATACGTCTTCAGGGCCTCGTATATGGTCGCGTTGGCGCTTCCGGGGTAGAGGAGATCAATGCTGGTTAGGTCGCCGCTATTCAAGAGGTCGTGGAGATGGAACGTCGCCGAAGTTACGATGCCGAAGTTGGCACCGGCACCGCGCATACCCCAGAATAAATCGGCGTGTTGCGTCTTGGAAGCTTCCACAATCTCTCCGTTTGAAGTCACCATGCGCACTGAATCGAGGTAGTCCACGCCGAGTCCGAGGATTCCCTGCATGACACCAATGGTCCCTCCAAGCGAAGCCCCAAGAAGTCCTACGCACCTTGAGTTACCGAATGCTATAAAAATAGGAATTAGCACAGCTCTCTTCACATGAAAAGTTCTTCTTGAGGATCGGGATAGCAGGAGTGAATTGCATGACGTACGCAGCATCTTCCCTGCATTATACAGAGGATCAAACAATTGGGAGAAGTTGACAGCTCCCCCGACGGTGAGCTTGTTGTTCTCGGCGTCTAGATCAACTGTTCGGAAGTGGCTGAGATCGATCTCAATGCCATTGAGGGCCGCTAGTGTACCTGTGCTGCCGTGGCCGCGGCCAGTGGCTAGGAAGGAGATATTATTTTGTGCGGAGACCTTTACAATATGTTGAACATCTGCCTCAGTAGCCGGCTTGATGGCTCCAAAGTAAGTTGGCGCATCATAGAGATTCCATCTTGGTGTCACTTCGCTGTAGTCGGAGTCCGTAGGATAGAAGATCTCGGATCCTGCGGACAAGCCGGGAGCGTATAATGCAGTCAGATTGGGTTGAGCGACAGCTAATCCGAGACTGGCTGCCAGCAGGTACAAATACGATAGATTAAGATGCATTATGATTCTGATCACTGCGAAACAAATTAAATAGAGCCGCGATTCCATATGAGAGTCTCTCCAGTGGCATCTTATACAAAAAGCACAAGCACGGCATGGAAGCTCTCGCAAGGCCATGGTCGGCATCCGTCGCCGGTTCTGGTTGTCTGGGCCGCACGCCTACTCGACGCCCCTCCATTCTGGTCCTGCAGGTCAATAATTAGAATGCCGAGACATGATCCCGAAAGTAAATATTAGACGTCCTGGCAGCGAGCACTCTTGCAAGCTCCGTGTAGCTGCCATCGGGCCACAGCATACGCGACATGATTGGAAGAGTCGGAGATTTGAAACTCCGGCCCTCATCTGTATTATGCATGAATTTTCCATCTCGTCTTCAGCATAACATTAAACTTCTTCACAATGGATTTCCGTCCTTATGTCGAGGACACGAGTGCTAGCGGTCCCGAGCAACCCGCACAGGCGGAGTCCAAAACGCAAGTTGACAGTATAGATGAGCTTCACCAAGATGTCGTGTCTCAATTCCCATTTCTGAACGGCTACAGTCATATTGTCTTCCTCTTTCAGCCGGATGCCGACACGTCGCGAGAGACTATCATTGCCACGGTCCACGCTGCCTTGGCCAAACTCACCGCGCAAGTGCCATGGCTGGCCGGCCAAGTCTTGCACAATCCCGGGCCACCAGGAAACTCAGGGCACTACATGTTGGCTCCATGGCCTTTAAATGCGCATAAGAACGACATGGTGCGCGTTGAAGACTGTGAGGACCGCATGCCGCCAATAGCGCAGATTGTGCGGGCAGGTGCGCCCATATCGATGCTCGACGCCAAAATCCTCACGCCATTTCCCAGTCTTCCCCTGCCGCATGGCCTGGAGCCGCCGCTGCCGGTGATGTTGCTGCAGGTCAATTTCCTGCGGGGCGGTGTCATCATCAACCTTTCCACCCACCACATGGCCGTCGACGGCAACGGCATCGTGCAGATTATGCGCCTACTGGCCACTGTGCTCCAAGGCCAAGAGATAGCCGCCGCGGACAGAGAGCAGGCAAACCGCGACCGCCGCCGCGTGGTGCCACTGATTCCCCGCGGCGAGCCCGTCAAGGATCACAGCCACCTGCGAGCTCCTCCCGGCCACATCACGGTCCCTCCATCGTCGCCTCCGAAATGGTGCTACTTCAAGCTTCCGGTTTCGGCCCTGCCTACGCTCAAAAAGTTGGCATCCCCGCCGTCACAGCAGCAGCAGCTGTCGGAAAATGACGTGATCTGCGCCTTGTGCTGGCAGCGCATCACCGCAATCCGTCTTGCGCGAGGCTTCTCACCGGACACTATGACAAAGATGACGCGGATCATTGATGCGCGAGCCGCCCTCGGCGTACCCATCACGTATATGGGACACTTGACCTACTATGCAGTAGCGCAGCTTCCCATGCGCCTAGTCGCGTCGCTGCCACTATCCAGCATCGCGCAGACGCTGCGCCGCGAGCTCAACGCTGCGAACACGACGTGGGCGATCCGCAGCTACGCTACCTTCCTCGCGCGCGAGCCGGACAAGTCACGTCTCGCGTATGCTGGTCTACGCAACCTTGACACTGATTTAGGGACAACGGCTTTCACTGCGAGCCAGTCGACTAGTCACGATGATGGTTCGGCCATACCGGAAGATTTCGGACCTGTGCTAGGCCACCTCAGGTACACCCGCCGTCCGAATTGCTCGCCTCTTGTAGGAGGCATTACTATTTGCCCAGTCGAGAGCGGCGCAATCCCCATTGTTATGTGTCTGCCTGGCGCTGATTTAGAGGGATTGGAGAAGGATCGTGAGTGGAGGCGGTACGCAAGGTACATCGGTTAACCCCCTTTAATTGTTCTGCATTTTGAAATGTCTACATTGCTCAATCTCATGGCGTTATGATCACCATCTTCCCCCACCCTGAAGCTTCCTTTGCCAACTTTAATGCCTCGTCGATGTCGCGTAGGCCAAATTCTCCCGCAATGTCTTTGCGCAGCTTGAGGTTGCCCGCCTCTATAAGCCTGATCGTGAACTCCACGTCTTGCCGATTTTGTGCGAATGAGCCAATGATCGATATAGAATTTGCTCTGATGGTCAAATATGGCAATGGCACTTTTCCCGGAATCATGCCAGCTAGGCAGCATCTGTATGCAGTCATAGTCAGTCATAGTCAGTCCACATCAAGCTCCTTAATCGTGACCAAGTGCGCAAAGCATGACATACCGTCCAAAGCGTTTCAAAGCGTGCAGCCCAACTTCAAGGTGTGTTGACCCAACCATCTCTGGAGAGGAGAAATCGATATATGCGTCAGCACCCCTGCCATCCGGCGTAGCAGCGCGAAGTGTATCGACATCTGTCGTGACATCGCCTGTGAGCACGAGGGGCGTAATACGCTTGCCATCATCTCCAAAATGGTGCACCAAGGCGCTGAGAGTGTCTTTGCTCCGGCTCGTCACCACGACATTAGCGCCGAGGCCCAACGCGGCGACGATTGCGCTTGAGCTGAAGAAGCCCGTCCCCGGCATCACGAGCACCGTCTCGCCAGGCCGGACGTGGATAGCATTGGCGGCACCAATCCCGGACATGATACTGGAAATTTCAGCTAGCTGTGCTGGCGTGACGCCTTGCTGCGCGATGCGTTGCTCGTTAACAACGTGCACGTTCTCAGTCGGAAAGCGGGCATACTCGGCGAAACAGCCGTCTTTGTAGTGACTCGACGAGAACTTGAGCTCCTCCTCTGAGTGGCCACCATGATAACCTACATAACCCGTCGTCAGGATTTTTCTGACGTCTGCGGACGGATTGCTACCAGGGCGATGCGTCTTCACTTACCCAAAACGATTCGCTTCTCCGGCGCATCCCTCAAGTAAACGATGTGGTCGCAAAACACTAGCTGCCCCGGCTTCAGAGAAGCAACATCGGGTCCGACCTCATCGATGCGTCCGACGCAGCAAGTTCCGAACACCAGCGGGTATGCGTGAGGGAAGGGAAGCGAGCCGTCGAGGACTTCCGACTGTGCAATTGTCAATCTCCTGTAAAACTTTCTTTTTGTAAGTCAATGTATGGATGCAGCACGAACCACGTAGTCCCATATCGGAGCCGCAATGACGCGCACGACGACGGAGCCAGCGGATGCTTCGGGCCTGTCTACTCGTTCATGCCTAAGATCGCCTGGTCCATACAGGACGAGAGCGTTCATGGAGACCGACATGATAAATGTACATATAATGCGAGCACTTGTCATTGTACTTATAATGCGTTACCGTTATATATATGTACGAATAATACCAAACGTTACGGCGATGATCGGACGGTCGTTTCGCTCGTGTAACACCTTGGTCCCACAATCTCATAAAAACTCCGAACGTTTGTCCGGTGCATATTTATTCCCGTACGCAAAACGACTCTTAGGTTATGGCCTAAGTGACAAAATAGTGTGTACAGTAAGTTATATATTATTAAGTTGTTACTAAGTAATTATCTCGCAAATTACTTGCTTTTAGGTGAGAAATTTAGTGACCGACTCGCTTGTAAAATATGTTTGTGTAGATAATAGTCATAACGTAGGTCACATGAGAAAGTCACACACGGGCGAAAGTCACACGAAAACCACTTCTACGCAACAACTCGTTGAATTACAACGCCAAAATGCGATAAATCAATTAGAACTCTTCAGAAATCTCTTCTTTAGACGTTTCTATCATGATTTGACAAGTGCGTGTATTATGACCGGTTGCGCCACAGTTGCCACAACGCCGCGCGCGCGTCTCTGTCCTCGTCCTCTGACCCCCCCGAAGCTGTGTTTCCTCCTTAAGCTGCATACAACCTCTCTCTGGTCCTGTAGATCTTGTCCATCTTGTAGACTAAGTGCACCTCCTTCCCGTAAGCGGTTTTTCTTTGCTCTCTAGCGCTTACTTAATGCTTCGTTAGCAGCTCGGAGGTCCTAGTTCTCGGCCTTTAGTAACGCAAGCTAGTGCATTATCTTTGACGTACCCTTCGAAAGTAGCTGAACTGCTTTGATAATTGCAGTTAGGGAGCTATTCTAATGATAGGTAATTTGGTTTTTAATTAGATCAGTCTATAAAGAGGCTTTAAGAGGGTTATTTAGCATCTTAGAGACCTAGGTATAGGCTAATCCTAGGCGTGAATTCTGTAGCGTTAGCATCTTAAGACGAATATCAAGCTAAGAAATCACTCTTTTAGGATTAAAGGGAACAAGACTAGTTCCTCTAAACCCTCCTTGAATGTTTTCCTAGGTCATAGCAACTTTGTGGGCTTTGTAAAAGGTAGGAAAGAAGTCTTCTTTAGTAGTGTGGGTTATATTTGCCTACATTATACCCTTGATCTACTTGCTATATGCTGCCTTTAACAGCCTAAAACAGCTAACATCTAATGGCTAGAGTAAGTAAGAGGAATAGGGAGGCATGTAGAGCGTAATAATGTTGTTCTCCTTATAGTAGAGCTTAAATAGTGGCTTTTATGGCTATTAAGGATTAATAGCTAATAAGTACTAATTGTATAAGATCTAGTATGTTCGTTAAAGTGTTAAATCCATTCTATACCCTTCTCATGCCTTACTAAATAGATCTTAGCTATGGCTCTAACACTTAGCTCTAGGTCTTTTTAAAGAGCTTAAAGAGCTAATAATATCTAGCTTTTGTCATTTTTCTAAGACATCTTATGTTATAGAGGAATTAGCAATTAAACGTTATTATGTAGAAGTGGTTTTCATGTGACTTTTGCATGTAACCTACGTTATTATAAGTTATTACATAACGTATTTTACATGTAAGTTGCCTACCTAAGCAAGTTGCCTACTAAAACACCAAAACGCATCAACTTAACAAAAGTCAACATGCTATAACTAACACAAGTCTAATCCTCTAATAAAGAGGGTAGACTACTTCTAGCTATCTAGGTACTAAAAGAACACTAATTTAAGAGTGTCTAAGCTACTACATTATCGTTTAACGTGTTACATAGGACCCTAAGTAACAGAATGAATGAAATGACTTCCTAACATGACTCTACCCCTAACTTACAAAAGTTGACTCTATATAAAGAGTTAGCTCTTGTTTAGTATATTCTTAACTTAGATTCATGTGGATTTCTACCCTAGCCATAAGCTATATAAGAAATGACAGACCTTCTACTATCTAATTAAGGAGAGAGCTCTATTAAGAAGAACTAGACTACTACCTTCATTAAGCATTATATGGAAATTAAAGTAAAGTTTAGTTAGAAGTATAATGTATTTTACATATAAGCTAGTTACATAAGTAAGCTAGTTACAAAAACACTAAAATCTAACTATTCCTACTACTATAACTACACCACCCTATATAATAATCCTATTTAATCATAATTAAATCCTCATGCCTTTTACACATATAGGAATTATGGCCTATAATACCACATAAGCCATAGTGCTTCTGTTAGCCCTTAGAGCCTACCTACTAACTACCCTTACTTGCTACCTCTATATAGACCTAAGCATTAACTTTAGTACTCTAAAGGATATCCTCTCCATCCTGTATAGAGAGGCTCCCCCCTTGTATTATACGTCTCTTATACTTCCTTTCCCTCCTCTTTTTCTGTTCATTTGCTACTTATAGAGCCTTAACTTCTGCCTTAAGTAGAATAGCAGAATGCATTATAACCTAAGCTCCTTTTACAAGCTAGCTTAGTGCATTATTAATTAAGCTAGGAGAGCTATTCTAATGTTATATAACATGGTTCTTAATATGCTCTATTTGAAAATCAAGCTCCTTTATAGTTTAAGGAGTCTTTGAAGTCTAATTGTTACTCTTAACTATAAGAGGAGTTAGAGTCCTTAAGTGTATATTTAAGTAAGAGAGGACATTCTATAGCTTATATGAAACTAGTCTTATAGCTTAGAACCTGCTCTTAATGTTCTACTTAGTAAAAGTAGCTTTAAATGCCTCTTTAAATGTAGAGAGAAACTTAAGCTTTATAATATGATTTAGCTTGTTCTATATAAAGGTTTTAATCTACTTTCTATACAAAAGCTTTAGTAGAGCAAAGTAGCTAATGTTAAGTGGTTAAAGAATGTGTAATAAGTATAGTAGCATATAGAGGGTAATTATCTTCTGTTCTATATAGTAGTGTTGAAATTAAGCTAAGAGGTAGCTCTTATGTCCATTAAGAATTAGAAGGTGATAGGTTCTAATTAAACGACTATTTGTATGTTAATTAAAGTGTTAAATCCACTTGTACCTAATTGAATTTAAAGTCCACCCATTCTTACTTAGCATAATCACCTAATCGTCTAGTAATCCTAAGTCCTTATACT
>KV454763.1:0-23771 GCA_001662585.1 Pseudogymnoascus sp. WSF 3629
GAATGGGCCAGTGTATTCGCGAAAATGGTTTATTCGCGGTTGGGCCGGAACATATATATAAGCATGTACGATAGATATGATGGAATTTCACGAGGGCATTTTCATCGGCTTGACTTAAGAAAGCAAAGAGGGGGGGAATGGCTGTCACCTTGGACATAACGATACGTCCACATTCCCTCTTCGGACTTTCGGGCGGCATACGTAGTGTCACTAGGCCCCACCTCCCCCACACCCCGCAAGCTCCCACAAGCTCCGTAGCACCCCAACCAGCGCCATCAATGTCAACGGTCTATCATAAACAGGCCATTGGGCAACGTCCTCATCAGGCCCCATCATTGTCGTGTTATCACATCCCATAGTCGTCGTAATACAACCCCGGCATGGTGATACACTTGCCCCGCGTCACCCCCATCCACTCGGGACAGCGGTCATCAGAGACCGATCGGCCCGTCCAATCAATAGCGCCACTGTACTGAACCCCATCGATGCAAGGTTGGGAGACATTAGCGTGCTGACCCAGTTTCTGATATCCAAGGTGACAGCCATGCCCACCTCCTTGCTTCGCGAGGGCTTCGGCCTCGCGACCTGTCTTCAGCGCCGGTCGCTGTGTGATATCGCTCCTACCCTGCGACATTACGGTGTGTTGTGGTGTCGGGTGGCCTTGGGGCCCGTTCCTTCTTCGTACTACTTGTACAAGACTTTTTGACTCGGAAGGTTTGTCTCGGTTTTTCTTTTCTCGTACCCACTCCCGTGTAACATCTTCCTCCCTTCCCCGTTATTCCTATAAAGCTTTGAGGTTTAAGTTTCACGTTTCCCATTATTATCAAAACTACCAACATCACTCACAGGTTCACACAGAGGGTACAGCAGTTGGAAGCCCTCAACATGGTCTCCAAATACACACTATTTGCTTCGGTGGCAGCTGTGGTGTCATATTTGGTTGGGAACGGTGTCATAACCCCGCCATGGTATCTTACATTTGGATATATTGGAATCTTTATTGGAGGATTCCTGTTACAGCTTACAGTCTGGACTTTGTACAGCGTATTGCTGAAGCATAGGCTTAGCCCATTGAGACACCTACCCGGCCCCAAGGTTTGTGAACCTCTGATAGAGATTCTCTACAGTGGCCACTGAGCTGAAATATGTGCCGTTAGGACAACGGTTTATTCATGGGACAATGGAAAAACATGGTTGGAGAACAAATGGGCGGTCCACAGCGAAAATGGTAAGCCACATCGAGCCACATTACTCCGTACATGTCCCCTCTATTCTAACGTCCTCAGGGCTAGAACAATCCCGAACGACGGCATTATTCGTTTCCTGGGTATCTTCAACGAGGAGCGCCTCTTAATCACCTCTCCTAAGGCCCTCTCTGAGGTTCTCACCACCAAGTCCTATGATTTCATAAAGCCCTACGTGTTCTCCGTAGGCATCGGGCGTCTACTCGGCATCGGCGTGCTCCTCGCCGAGGGTGACGAGCACAAGTTTCAACGCAAGAACCTGATGCCCGCGTTTGCCTTTCGCCACGTTAAAAGCCTCTTCCCGATCTTCTGGTCCAAGTCGGTCGAGGTTGTGTTCGCCATCGACGACGAGATCAAAAACACCGCCGGCGCCCCTCCTCCAGAAGCTGCTATCGAGGTCGGAGTCAGCCGAGACGTCAAGCTAGATAGTGACCAGGCTATCGTATCCGTCGGACAGTGGTTCAACCGAGCGACTTTAGATATCATTGGACTCGCCGGAATGGGGCAGGACTTCAATGCTATAGCCGACCCGACCGGAGATCTGCATCAAGCATACGTCAGGACGTTCCAGCCCTCTCGCGAGGCTTCCATTCTGCAAATCTTGTCCATATTTATCTCCCACACCATCATTAAGCATTTACCGTTCAAGCACAACAGGCAAGTGAACAAATCCGTCAAAATAATTCGCGACACCTCCCGGGATCTCATCATCAAGAAGAAGGAACGCCTCGCGAAAGGCCTAGCACCAGACAAGGACATGCTAAGCGTGGCTCTCGAGTCTGGCGCCTTCACCGACGACCAACTCACCGACCAGCTCATGACCTTCCTTGCCGCCGGCCATGAAACAATAGCCACAGCAATGATTTGGGCCACCTACCTACTCGGCCTGCACCCAGCCATACAGACGCGTCTGCGCGCCGAAGTGCGCGCCGGCCTCCCGAGCCCCGACTCTGGCGCCTCTATCACAGCAGCTGACATCGAGCGGCTGCCCTACCTGAACGCCGTGTGCGCAGAGGTCCTACGGCACCACTCTCCCGTGCCGATGACGCTGCGGGAGGCCAACGTAAACACCTCGGTCCAAGGGGTGCCCGTTCCCAAGGGCACGATGCTGTATCTAGTACCCTGGGCAACGAACCGCGACCCGAATCTCTGGGGCCCGGATGCGGATGTGTTCGACCCGGAGCGCTGGCTGCGGGACCCGAGTGGAGGTGCGGAGACGAACTATGCGTTCCTGACGTTCATACATGGGCCGCGCAGCTGTATTGGGGAGAAGTTCGCGAGAGGTGAGTTTGCGTGCTTGGTGGCGGCTTTTGTGGGCAGGTTTGAGTTTGAGTTGGCGGATCCGGGGATGGAGGATGAGAGGACGATTCCGATTAAGAGGGGGGCGACGAGCAAGCCGGAGAATGGGCTGTGGATGAAGACGAGGAAGATGGAGGGGTGGTAGGGTGGGAGGGTGAGATGGTTTATGGAGATGGGATGGAAAGCGAGTGAATGTTGAGGTATTACATTACATATTTCCGGAGAGGATGTTCTTGTTAAAGTGACAGATGGAAATAGTCAAGGAGTACGTATGTAGTGTATACACGACGAGAAGCACTGTGAGTATAATGTTAGTTATTCTATTGTACGTAGGTAGTTGGTTTGTCTCGTCGTCGTTGACATCTTTGATATGCCTATTTGATCCGCACACCTCGATACGAGTAGTGTATTGACAGGCCTGCCTTGATCTCTAAACTGTCTGATATGCCTCCCTTGATCTCTGACCGTCTAATATGCCCATCTTGGTCTCCAAACTTCTAACATGCCTGCCTTGATCTCTGACCGTCTGATATGCCTATCTTGGTCTCCAAACTTCTAACATGCCTGCCTTGATCTCCAAACTGTCCGATATGCCTGTCGTGGTCTCCAAACCGTCTGATATGCCTACCTTGATCCCATTCCGTCCGACATACCTGCCTTGATCTCCATACCGCCTGTGAACACACTACCACCCGCTGCCCGCTTCCATCTGCTTCACGAACTCAAACCTAACCGTTGATTGGTCGATGCAGGCACTTTACGCGTAAGGGACGCGACCACCTCGACGCGTCAAAACGCGCAAGACGCGTCTCTCAGACAACACTACTACTAAACGGGGATAGTGCAGGGCCTTCACAAGGGCAAAAGACCCGGGTCCCACCAGTTTCCACTAAACCATTTCCAGTTAGCCTGCACTCCTTGAACACTCTTTCAACCCTCACCCGCTCCGTCACGCGCCGTCCGAAGCACCCCTTCTCAGCCAATCACACAGCATCGTGGCCACAGAGCGGGGACACCAGGCTACCCTCAGGCTGCCCATATTAAGGCCTGTGTTGGCCCGTCCCGCCAGACCCCTTCCCTCGTCCTGTCATCCACCCACATCCGCTGTTACCGTTGTTCCTGCGCATCATATCGCATCGCACTGCATAACACCGGACATTTCACCGCGCATATCGATCCATAACTGCCCCTTAACCCCACGAGAAGCACAGCACAGCTAGCCGTCGCACATACTCCGCGCAGCTATAAGCCATTCAAATCATATCTCCAATACATACCCGCGACACAGGCCTTCACCTCGACCCGGCCCGCGCAATCCGCGACCGTCAACGCCCGGCCGCAGCCGGCGCACAAACCACCACCATAATCACAATCGCAACCTCAACCACGCCGACGATGCTCCTCCCTGCGCTCTGTCCGCCCCCTCGCCGCGCCCCTCTCCCACCCTCTCTCTTCGCCTCTCCGCCCGCCTCCCCCTCGCAACAGACCACATCCTCACACTCCGCTCTCCTCGCCACATGTCGCGCCCTCCAGAGCATGCTCGCCTCACCGCAGCCGCAGACGCAGCTTCCCACCCCGCCGATGCGACACGTCCCGCTGCCGTCGCCAATGAAGCTGCGTCTGCGGTCGTCGACGTCGCGGCCGTCGTCTAGTGATGCTAGCGCTGCAGCGGTTGCGGAGGCGCCGCTGCCGGTGAGGCCGATACCGAGGAAGAGGATAGTGAAACGTGCGTCGCCGAGGGGGGCGGGGAAGAGGCGGAGGGGTGTGGTGGAGGAGGAGGAGGAGGAGGAGGAGGGGCCAAGGACGCCGAAGAGGAGTAGGGGCGTGCCGGAGATGATGCCGTTGGGGCTTGTGAGGGGGGATTTTGAGAGGTTACATGATGCGCATCAGTATCGAAGTGAGGGAATGGAGGCGGATTCACTGGGGATTGTGGGGGGTCCTCTGGGGGAGACGTCTGAGGTGGTGGAGGAGGGTGAGGGCGATGAGGGGGAGTGGACGGATGAGGAGGATAGGGTGCTTGTTGAGCTCGTGTTGCAGAAGTTGAAGCTTAGTCGGAGAGAGTGGATGGACTGCGCGAAGATGGTTGGGAGGGATAGGCGGAGTGTGGGAAGGAGGTGGAGTAGTCTTGTTGGGGGAGGGGAGGTGGGGTTGAAGAGGAGGGGCAGGGAGAGGGGTGAGTTGCCTGGGACGTGGCGGTAGAGTGCTGGTTCCGTGATGGGTTGTTATAGGCTGAGGGGTACTTGGCTGGGTTTGGAGTTTGGGGCGTTACAGAGGATATCCCGTCTAAGGACGATGAATGCTATTTGGGGGGTTATATTTATACTTATCTAGTCACGGATTACTTCCATCAATCATAACTTTGGTTCTCTTCGCATTATATCTGTAACCCTTAAATACTCCCTGTTGATGGTTGTCTCCTCTCCTTCTTTGCCTACTCCTAATACTAAATCTGCGGATTACGGCCGGCTTGCACATGTTTACCTCTGTAGTTGCTTGCGCTTCCACATCATTATTAATCCATCCAGCACTACAATACCACCAGCTAGGCTACCCTCATCCTCGTTTATCCTCGCCGATGCTCTTACAACATAGGCGCAGCCGCCGAGACCACAAGACTCAGCATCACTAAACCACCCCAAACGCTGGTCCTTCCTAGCCCCCTCCTATAGAGAAATCGGGGTGCTTCGCCGTGTAGTTTCCTGAACACCATTGCGTCTCCCAGGCCTCCACTTCACGTATGGTATTGTAGTGAGAATTGTAAGCTTCTTATTGTCCTATAGGGCGCAACTTCAAAAGACGGGGGACAGTAGGATTGCAATAGTTGAGTTAGAAGATATGGTTGAGGTGTATATTTTTGCAGATTTTGTGAGGAGACTGTGGGCTGTGTCAGCGATGGTTTTCCATGGTCTTACTGTTTAATTTAAGTACGTTTGCGGTTGTATGGGAGAGCCATGGATGATGTTTGGCATTAATATCCCGATCCTTCGAGGCATACGCTATGCAGGCTCCATTGAGTAGTTTAGCAAATAACTGAAGCTGATTCAGGACCATGTATATAAGGGGGGCCATTTCCGCCCCCAACGATATGACAGCCGATTTAACCATGAATTCCTGCCAACTCACAATTACACGCTAAAAATGAGAACTTTGCGAACAGAACCCTACCATGAAAAATGCTAACACAACTTAGCACAAGGCCCCTATTTGGGGATCAACCAACCATCATGTGGAACCTCCGAGGTCAAATTCAGTCATGAGCCGCGCCCCTCGCGAGAACCAAATTCCGATCCACATCCGCTTTGTTGTCTGCTCTTATCCTGGTCTAAGCCCTCCCGTCTGCGCTGAAAGAGACAGGTCATCGGCAGGAGGCAGAAGCGATGGACACATTCGTGGGTCCGCAAATATCACAACGAGGATACTGTTTGCGGACTGGAATGCGGCCACCTTAGATATTTGAAGTCGCAACTGGGAATTAACCGACGCCCTGTTGGAGTTTTGTTGTAATCATTGTACAGAACTAAAGCAAAGATGACAGAAACAGCTTGCTTAAGTCTTTGTGATGTTCGCATAGCGAAAAAGTGCCAGCCGGCCTAGCTTTGCCGCATTGTGAGGAGATATATAGTTTTGCAAACGAAGGCCTCAATCGCCTAGCCATAACTGCGGCGTGGTTTCTTTATGATAAATAATGGTGATGGTGTTGTCAGAGCTAAATGCAGATTATTTGACTCTAGCCATGTCCGGATAATTCCTTCAAAGCGTTGGTTTCTTTGTCTTCGAGGACGAGACCTGGTGAGGTTGCCATCTTCTTGAGGGGTTATATTCCAGACGTCTCCTTCATCGTAGCAGAAATTGTCTTGCTATCCTACGAAAAAGATCTTCGTCATAACTTCTCAATTTTTTCTTACCTCTCATAAAACCATTGATTGGTTGCTACATATACATCCACAAATTCAAGATGGCTTTCTCAATAGGAGGACAAGACATATGGAAAAGAAGGACCGACACAATCCTCTGCCACAACTGCAACTGGAATATGAGACTTCAGATTAGTGCTATATATGTTAGCACCGTCAAATGTTTTTTTGGGAACGGAGTGCGAGGCATGTGGAATATTGGGAGCGAATACATTCTGAAAGAACTGCCCTTGATTGATACTTTCGGAGACGACTACATTGGGAATGACGCTGCGACTACCAAATGGTTGCGTGAAAATACGACAATCCCTGTGGTTCAGGAGATGAAGTACTGGAGGGATGGCAACAGCCACTTTTTCTTGATGAGAAGGATGCCTGGTGAGAGTCTACAAGATGCATGGCCACGGCTCAGCATAGACGAAAAAAAAATGTACGCACGCGAGGTTATCGAATATATTGCCGAGCTTCGCAAGCACAAGGCAGCGTCACCGCAGACAGTCGAAGGCGCCCTGGTACGTGACACGTTACTCGGATCCTCCAGAACCTCAATGATGGTGATCGAAGACAAAGAAACTTGGTGGGCACGTGTGGTGCAAGGTTTTCCCGATAGCAACCCGGCATGGCTCGAGAAATACAAGTTAAGATATCCAAGACAGCCAACACAGTATGTGCTTACGCACGGCGATTTAAGCCCAGGCAACATTATGATACACGACGGACATGTCAGCGGTATCATTGATTGGGAGCATGCAGGATATTTCCCTGATTGGTGGGAACATGCGTGTGCATTGGTTTGGACTAATGCGCCTCAGTGGCAGCGTTTCATATTAGATGAGATGGAAAATCAACTGAAAACTGAGTTTGGCAACTATCGTGATGCGGCGGACTTCTGTAGGAGCTTTCGAAATCAATATAAAAAGCCCACTGGTCAGTATCAGCCAGCCAAAAACAGAGGGAATTTTTGCGACTGTAAGCCGGATTTTTAAGTGGAATGAATAATTGGGTCTCCGTTTGCAAGTCCACTACTCTAGGTACTCTCAGTTAGGGTTCGCATTTATTGAATATTATGATTAAATAGCAGCAGGATAATCCTGAACGTGCCACGGCTGATATTTCATTGTTCTACTCTCATCCGACGAGAAATGGCTTTTGTTCCGCTGTTGGTGGTTCTGTAACGCAATCCACCGAACATTCAGTAAACCACGACGCCTTCAACGTTGCTGCAATATCACATTTTCTTAGCCTCCAACATATTCACTGTTGTAGGACGACCCATCCCAACTCGATCGACGGCTATGTTCAGCTTTGAGGCACCCAAGGTTGACACGTTTACTCCGCCATCTTCATTGATGATTAAAAGCACCTTGACACCAAACACATTGAACTCCCCAACGATGCAGGCGCCCTTCTCGTCGATATTTTCTTTGTCGATCCATAACTCCACCAAAGGTTGGTACTCGATAGAGGATGTATCGGCGGCAGAGTCTCGAGTGAGCCGTATTATCTCCCTTTGAGGGTCCGTCGGGATAAGAGCATAACAACGAGCACATTCGCTCGCTTTACTTGGACTGCTAAAGTTGCACAGGAAGCAGGACATTTCTAGTTTGTAATAATGTTAGCAGAAAATTCGAACGGTTCATGCAGGAGAGCAAAAAGAGAATTCATTATAATACGAGATTACTCACCATGTATCTTTTCGTTGCCGTATTTGATGCAGTCGGAATTTCCCAAAGACATTGCCATTGCTTGGCTTCCCGATCGTCAGTTTTTGAGTTAGAAATCTTAGAATAGAATGCCCTTGAGCGTGTAGTTAAATAAAAAGAGAGAATATACACCTGTAACAGAAAACCATACATTATATACCGATTTCAGGAAGTTCTTCTCGAAGGGTGGAGAGGATGGTGACATTGACTGGCATAGACAGAAACAAGAGATAAACGATATTACACCACAACTGAGACGGTGCCTAAAGTAAGAAACGCCTAGAATCGAAAGTCTCAACTATAAGGGATAGATCTGGGGAAAGAAAGATTCGACCAGAATCATGCTTACTGCTTCGCTGCAAAATAGCATCTATTGATTGACTGATTGGTTCATACTCAGTTCCAGCCTCCCCTACGGTGGCTTTCAACCTTTGCCGTCCATTGATTTATAGTGTTTGTAGAAAGTAGATTATATTGCAAGACATCGAGTTCGTTCGCTAATTGAAATCTTCTCTGTTGTACGAGAAAATGAGTCCTATTCCTGTTTTAAAGGGCTAGAAATAGATGGAGGCTTTGCAGACCGATGTTTCTTAACATGAGTTAAGTTGCTGTACTATCTAACTTAAGGACTAATCAAGATCAGGGACAGGTAGATGATTTAATAACTTGACCTTTCTTCCAAGCTTCTCCATTGCCAATAATGCGTTCTTGTCTCTTAACTTTCCACTCTCCTCGCTCGTAACGAGGACGAAGTCGTACGTCAATAACAGTGATCCCTCCTGTACATCATACTTTTGAGCTGTCTCACTATCCACTTTCTGGAGATCAACGACGAGAGACTCCTTCACGCCAAACACTGCGTCAGATGCCTCGTACGGATCGCCTCGAAGGTAAAGGGCCCTGTTTGGTCTAATTAGATCTTGATTCTGCGGTAGCGAAGGAGGAGTCTCACGTTATTAAATGGTCCCATCCGGGTTTCTCGAACATGAAATGCATATGAGCTGGTCTCCACGGATGGCGATGCACTAATTTCAGGAGCTTGCCGACCGGTCCATCGTGAGGGATTGGGTATGGTACTGGTCTGATCGCTTTGAACCAGAATATCCCTTCATCATCGCTCTTCATCACGCATCGCCCATCAGGTCCAGATCTATCAGCGTGTTGCACGTCATAATGCCCTGAGGAATCTGTTTCCCAGATGTCGATCGTAACTCCGGAGATAGGTTCTCCTTTGACGTCCTTAATCGAACATACCACTAAACAAGGATCGCCATTTGCATCTTGTGATATGAGATCGCCATTTGACACGGTTTCGGCCTCATGCGTATGGAACGGGCCCAGGACAGAACCCTCTGTTGATGCGGGTGGCTTAGGATGGTCAATTGCATCGACAAGTAATGAAAGGCCTAAAATGTCGGAGAGAAGAATGAATTCCTATCACCCAAATTAGCATCTGTATTAAAATAAAATAAAAATAAAAATAAAAATAAAAATAACATAAAAAATACAGGGAAAACAAGCTCCATACTCCCCAAAAAAGAAATTGGGCAACTTACATGGCGGACGTCGGTGCTAATCTGACCGACGCTGACGAGGAAATTCAGAGCTGCCATCCATTCTTTAGTGCTCAGTCGTGTCTCACGAGCGAAGTCATGAAGATGCGTCACGAGGCGTTCAAGTAGGTACGTCAATCGTTGGTCCGGACCCTGCGAGTTGATAGTTATAGTGTTTGGGGTGATATTTTCGATGTTCAAGTCCTTCATTGGAGGACACTGGAGTTGCGTTGGATCCATGATAACGTAACGTTATGGTTGGCGTAACTTATAACTTATACCAAGGCTGCGTATGCGTAGATGTCAATAAGTTAGGTAGGTAGATAGATATTAAAGCGACTTTTAGATAGGTTCAGCAACTCTGATCTATTGATTTGCAAATATTAACTGAATAAGCCCTATATCTCATGGAATATGGCGAGCCAGCGGAATAGAAAAGAGGGGGGTGGTGGAGGGGGGGAGGAGAAGGTGAAGTGGGGTAAGATGCGGGGTCGAGAAGCTGGTCCCATGCCAAGTCAACCGCCAAAATAGGAGACGTTGGTTCATCTGCCACTGCCTACCGCCCGCCACCTGTCGCGCCACCCTGGAGCCACCTGGAGCCACCTGGAGCCACAGGGGAGGCTCTCAACTTTACACCCATGTAGTTCGAAATATCGGAAGCGTTACCGTACCTCACACGTTACGTACTGCAGCTAACAAGGGGCTCAGATTCCACGCTATGCCTATTGGCACGATTGAGAGTAATAAGCAAGTGGATTACAAGCTTGTGTATGGCAGAGCGGACGGGATGCCCAATTCTCTGCCGTCTGTGATCGCTCCCACGCCAAGACCACCACCAAAACCGTCCTCCGTTGTCAGCCTTCCGCTTCCCTGTTCCCGCTCTGGGACCATTGCTGCTTTTACTTACACTACCACTTGGCAGGCCCCGTCTCCACCTTCGACGACCGCCAAGGCGGCCTAAGAGCGCCTAAAAACGCAAAACGGTTGGTCGATTCCGAAATCTGCCTCGGGCCTCTCCAAAGGCCGCATCCTGTGTCTGGGATCACGACAGCGGCTTCGTGGAAACGGGGGATGGTTGGCCGATTCTGAAAACTGCCTCGGGCCTTTCGAGAGGCCGCATCCTGGTCCACATTCTCTTGAGTCTTTGGCTAGCCTAACTCTAGACCGATATGCTCGCTTAAATCTTTGCTCCCTTCGTCCTAGTGTCACGTGGACTTCTGCGTGAGGATTAGCTGGTGTAGGCGGATGCTGGCCTAATTGAAAGCTCAACACCAACGGCACGTGCCATTTGCTGACATGAAGACAGATTCTGGCGTACATGTACTTTGCTTCAATATACGACTGCACTCCCAAAGATTACTGGGTGACCACCCCCAATCGCCCAAAGCACACATCTACCGCACTCAACGCCCCCTTTATGCATCCCAAATTGTGAGAAATCGGCGCTAACAGGGCGAGGCTGCCCCGACTTCCTGAAATCTTTTCCCCCTTCTCATTTTCGTAATATTCGCAGTTGCTCAAATCTCTAAACTTCGTGGAACACTCCCAATTTTCACAGGCATCACCTTCTCAAATCTTGAAATGGATTCTCACGACCTCAACGTCCCACTCGACATCGACCACTCCGCATTACTGTTCGCAGACTTTCAGTGCGACGAAGCCTCTGTGGACACTTCTTTTGGTGAATCCACAGCGCCCTTCACGTTCTCGTCCAACATTGATGGACGATACCAATTGAACAATGCGTCATTGTTCTATACTGAATACATCGATCCAGCATTGCTCGAGGCACAGAACCCAATTGCTACGAACAACTTCCTCAACCATTACTGCTCTCCTGCAATACAGTCTACTCAAAACGACCTCTCTCCATTTCATCCAGCGTGGCACACTCCAGCTACGGACTTCGAGGAGTAGCAACAAAATTTCCAAAGCCAACCGGGCGTCCCTGATGGCGCCTTTCCAAACGCCCTCAACACGTCACCACATGATGGCTCTAGTTTCGATTGGCCTGAAGCCTGGCAAGGCGGACAAGGCAGCCTCGCAACCTTGGACCACATCGCGAATGGACCAACCGTCAGCTTGGCTTTCAGCCAGAAGGAAGAGACGGAACACTTTGGTTAATATTTTTTTTTTTTTAAACTGACACTTATAGGGCGTTCAGAAAATCCTGGGTCCATCATGGTCCCAATTGCTACTTTCGGAAAGGCTGCGAAAGTAGCACCAATGCGTTGTGAATGGCCATCTTGCAAAAAGGAGTCTTTCTTGACCACAGAGCAATTTATTCAGCACCTGCATCACCATTGCGATGACGTTAAAGGCAAGTTCGTTGTTCCAGGTGCGTGCCAATGGCCTGGCTGTCGATCTAGAAAATCTGGAGTCACATTCAAGACCGACGCCGACTTCGACCGGCATCTCAAGCTTCATTTGAAGTCCCATTGGTGCGATGTCCCTGGATGCAAGCACGGGGAAGGGTTTGCAAGACGGCATGACCTGATGCGTCACTTAAAAAGCCATTCGAAGGAACGCGAATTCAAGTGCCCGGATTCTAGTTGCACGAGTAACTCTATCGGATTTCTACGCAAAGATAAACTTGACGCTCACATTAAAATTCGGCATCCCCATCTCATGAACGATGTCCAGTCCCGCCGATGCAATGTTCATGGATGTACGACCAAGAAGCCTTTCGATACTGTCGAAGATCTTAAGGCGCACTTCGTGACCTTGCATGAAGATAGTCGCCCACATCGCTGCGCGGTCGAAAATTGCACCCGGCACAGCAATGGATTCACCACTTGGGGAAAGCTCGTCGAACACATCAAAGTTGAGCATAACCCCCCAAAGTGCACATTTGACCATTGTGACTTTCGATCTTTGGGGGACGTTATGGTTGAACACAATTTTCGAGCTCACAATGCTGGTTGGCGTGGGCAGTCTCTCTCGTGGGAGTGCAATCTTCCAGGATGTGAAGGATCAAGGTCTGCGTTTCCTTCTGAGCGATTGCGGGCCCATCTTGCCGACCACCATGACATTGGACGTCCTACTCATAGCGCTGAATTATTACGAGCTGCGAATGCAGGCGACATGAGTTATTTCAACGACACGACGTTCGTGCCGTGCAAGTATTGTTCCGGGATAAGGGCTAAATGTGGCCAATATGGAGTGTCAACAAATGATCGCGAATGATGATTTCATCGGTTGTATTTTGAAGTCTCGAACTACTCTAAGAGTGGATGGATCTTATGGTCATAGGCAATGTAGGCCACTTTGCGACTTTTACATTTATTGTTAGCTTCAGTGTGTTAAATAGTATTAGTGATACGGGTCGTATACGGGTCGTATACGAGTCCGTATCGTATATGGCAGTACTGAGTCAGTGCGTATTGCTGATTTTAATACGGATCCAGTATGTATTCGGTACTCAATACTAGCCGTATACGGCTAGTATTGAGGCTTAAAAAGTGAAACAAGGGGTTTGAATAACATCAATCAAAGATTAATTAAATGCCACATACTACAAAAATGACTTCACAACCATCTGATGTGCTGTCACAGCATGACAGTGAGCGATTTGAGGCCCCTATTTCACCTATACTCAAACGTGTGCCATCCTCTCCTTCTGCCTCTGCAATAACAACTGCAAGTAGACGATTTTCAAAAGTCTGGGACCATACACCTGTCGGCTGCTGCAATATCATTCGTAACCATTAGAGCAAATCAATATGGCGTTGCAGATATTGTCTAAAAGAGTATCTTAAGTCTAGTGGAACAAAGATTATTACAAGTCACCTAAAGGAACACGATATTGATGTATCCTCTACTCAAGAATCTCAAACTACCTTAATTCAAAGCAACATCGCTGATGCTTTCCATAAAGCTAAGGAGACTAATTATAAATGCCGCTGTCTCTCTACTATTGCAACTCAAGCTTTAGACCCTGCTATTGTTGAGCAGCTATATGTATGATGGATTACAACTTGTGGAGTCTCTTTCCGTATAGCAACACTATCAGAATTTAAGGCACTACTCTACTATCTAAATCCAGAGATCGATAACTGGCTACTAAAGTCTATTCCAACAATACGGACTTGGACTTTGCGTACATATGAAGCTCAAAAGCAACAAATCAAACGTGAGGTACAATCAGCTCTCTCGAAAACCCACTTCACAGTTGACCTCTGGACCTCTCCTAACTCCCTTGCGATTCTCAGCATGATTGCACACTACATATCTGAAACTGGTCAATTAGAATACTCTGTTCTTGCATTACAAGAACTAGATGGCGAGCGTACAGGTTAATAGCATTATAGTAATTTTTATAGTAATCAGCTAACATATTAGGTTGGAATCAAGCAGAGCTTATTATGAAAGTGGTTAACGACTATAGAATTGCATCAAAAATTAGATATTTTATAATGGACAATGCAGGAAACAACGATACAATGATGGACACTCTTTCTACATGTATGTGGTTTATTATAATTTGCAGCATTTACTAACTACTCTATAAATAGTACTATTTGATCAATACTAAATTGTCTATAATGCAAGACATTACTGCCTTCGCTGCAATGGCCATATCATTAATCTAGCAGCTCAATCCTTCTTATTTCATACCAACAATGAGGCTCTTGCAAAAGAGAATAATACTAATGTATTAGCAACACCTACAGAACTTGAAATGCAACAATGGCAACAGAAGGGACCTCTTGGAAAGCTGCATAATATTGTAGTTTATATTCAACGAAGCACGCAACGATTAGCTAATTTTCAAGAGCTTAGTGGTGGCCGCAACCTTGTACAAGACAATTCTACTCGCTAGAACTCTTAGTATGTAATGATCAGTACTGCAACGAAGCTCAAGACTGCTATTAACCTCTTCTGTCACCAATATCAAGAGAACAATGATGACTTATTGTTAGAAAAGGACTGGCAAGATCTACACAAGCTTCAAGATTTCTTACTATTCTTTCATGATGCTACACTAGCTACAGAAGGTCATAATGCGACTATTGACAGAGTGTTGCCAACAATGGACTTCTTACTTGAGCAGTTTGAGACTGCGAAGAGTATGTACGCTAATGATACCTTTATGAGTCCTTGTTGCAACTCTGGCTGGGCTAAATTAAACAAGTACTACAGCTTAACAGAGAGATCACTAGTCTATATTGCTGCCTTAGTACTGTCTCCACAATGGAAATGGGATTATATTAACAACAACTGGCCTGAAGAGTGGCGAGCAGCTTGCCGGAGACAGATGTTAGATTTCTGGGTTACGGAATATAAATCTACTGCAGTTACAGTCCCTACTCAAGCGTCAGAATTAGTCAAACCAGTCTAGAACTCCTTTCTTAAGTGGCATTAAGGAAAGAAAGGGACTATTGATCAAGACGAGTATTCAAAGTATCTGCTAGCACCAGTTATTCCAGAAGTTACGGATCCACGGGCCTGGTGGCTTGAACCTACACAGCGCAAGACATATCCAAACCTTAGCATTATGGCCTTGGATATATTATCAATTCCTGCAATGTCAGCAGAGCCAGAGCGCCTGTTCTCAGGTGCGAAAATTACTATTACAGACCAGAGGAACTGTCTTGGTATTAAGAGCATTGAGGCAATTGAGTGTCTTAAATCATGGCTTAGTAAAGGCAGTTTAGTAGCTTTTGCAGATGACGCTGTGGACATGAGGCAACTAGATACAGCTACAGATGAAGAGGTTCTACAAGCTATAGCATGATTTGGGGCTTGTCACGATCTGGGCTCAGGGGAATGGTTCAAGGGTCTGTGTTGTTACTATAGTAGTTACTATAATATCAGAGTGTATTACAAGACGTTCCTTAAGGAGAGGAAGGTACGCTGAGAGCTAATTTCTAAATTAAGTTGCGTATTGGCTAGACTATTATCCAGCTGCGCTACGCTAGATGAGATGTCAGGCCTGTATCCTGACAGGGCCGGTGTTACATACTCACGCTCGTTTTTCATCAAGTTGTTGGCTTTCAAGACATTCAGACTAGTCACGTGTTTAATACGGCCCGTATACGGCCAATATACAGACTCTGTGTCATATTAACCAGTGTCAGTGCGTATTAAGTTGAACCCGTATCGTATACGCACTGGTTTCCAAAATTAACCCGTATACGGGCCGTATAATACTATTTAATACACTGGGCACACGGCTAGCTTCAGTTTCAGACGACAAGACAGTGAAGATATGGAACGCAAGGACGGGCTTATTGCTTCAGATACTCGAGGGTCACACTAGTGCAGTGTTCTCAGTTGCGTTCTCACCAGACGGCACGAAGCTAGCGTCAGCTTCCTACAACAAGACAGCGAGGGTATGGGATGTAGTGACAGGCACCTTGCTTCTGACGCTTAGAGGCCACACTAGTGCCGTGTTCTCAGTTGCGTTCTCACCAGACGGCACGAAGCTAGCTTCAGCTTCCTACGACAAGACACTGAATATATGGGATGCGGTGACAGGTGCCTTACTTCAGACGCTTGAGGGCCACACTAACAGAGTGTACTCAGTCGCATTTTCACCAGACAGTAAGCTGCTAGCATCGGCTTCGTACGATACAACAGTGCGGCTCTGGGATGCTACGACGTACGCCGCGCTTCAGACGCTCCAGGAACATAGCAGCAAATCATGTCCAGGCATGTCACCATTCTCAGTAACATTTTCGCCAGATGGCAATGAGCTGATGTCAGCTTCACTTGACATGACGGTGCGGCGTTGGAATATATGAACTGGCTCCCTGCTCTCTACGGTCGAGGTCAACACATCAACCCCAGTGGCATTGTCGCTAGACGGTCAGCAGGCCTTGATTCCAACGTAGGACAGGGAGTTAAAAAAAGCTGCGAAAGGACTTGCAAAGGACGAGGACGAGGTTAACCAGGTGTGCTATGTCGCGTTGTCTCCAGACTGCAAGCAGCTGGCGCTGGCTTTTGAAGCACGGTTTTTGTACTTAATCTATGTTCATTAATAGTTTAGCATGTCATGTGTGCGGGATGCACAGAGTTGATAATTTTCGGGTCCTATGGTATGAGTTCAATCGTTTCGTATGCTTAATTCTATCCTTTCAACATGCCTTCTCACGAAACTACGCACGTAAAACTTAAAACGACACATAATACCAGTGGTACACTCACCTCAAACTCCCCCAGTCCTCGAAAACGAAGATCTACAGCGGCTATGAGAGAGGATAAGCACAGCTAAAAACGAGCCAATACCGCTGAAGCACATGATATTGAAGCAGGTGATACCGAAGAAGATGATACTGCTGAAATGGATGAGATAAAAAAATGGGCAGAGGCGGGAGGAGATCGAATAGGAACTACAAGGATCAAGAGAACAACTAGGCCAAAGCGGACTTCGATGTGCTGTCGAGTTTCGATTGACAAGACGAATACATGTTGTAGGTGTGGGCATGTATTGCGTCCATCCTGCACACCTGACAGAGCTCATGGATTGGGATGTTATGGCGGAAAGGGCGAGTAGGAGGCGAATATTGGGCAGGATGCATCAACTCTGTGTCACCACATCTCCGTCTTTATATACCCCCAGTTTGCCCACTGAAGTATTCAATGACAACTAACATTTTCAACTTTTTGATTCATTCACCTCGTCTGTTCAATCCACCTTCCATCCGTTAAAATGTGCACAGTTGAGCAGTGTATGCTATGTGATGGCATTTGCTGTACGTCCAAGTGCCCAGAAGCCATCCTCTACGAAAGAAAGTGCCCTCAGATAAATGGCGAACCTTGTAACTGTAGAGAGGAAGTTTCTGAGGTAGGAAACATGAAGAAACATAAAGAAATAGAAAAGTTACCGCTAACCTGGTAAATAGTGGCTAAACTGGCCGATCGATTCGAAGCCACCTATCACTGTTTCAAACGATGAATCTCCTGTCTACTACCAGGGCAACAACTGGCCGATCGATTCAAAGCCACCTATCAACAATTCGCCTATGGAGGCAGATCCATACTTTAATCCAGTGCCCTCCAAATTTGACATTGGCCTCGATCAAAACGTCAGGGACCACAATGAGGCCATCGAACCCCGCATACATGAATACTGCTGCCTTAAAACAGAATGCGAACCAAGACAAGGCAGAGTCTATCAAACCTGTGGCTGATACTTTGCCAGTCTGCAAGGTTGAATGGATCTATACGCTTCGAAGCCAGGAAGAACACAATGCGACGACGATCTCAATAGGCGATAAAGTTGTATTAGATATTGTTGCCTTCAAGGATACGACACTTGAACCTCGTGTAAGAAAATGCTCTTCTGGTGTCGCCGAGTTGGGAACCAACTGGATGTTCAGAGACGTGATTAAGCAAAAGCTAGGACAGTGGAGTATATATAGAGCAGTGCGTGGAGGTTGTTCACTTTTGCTGTTAGTTTGCTACATTGATTATCAGTCTTTGTTTAACTAACTAGAATGCAGTTTCATTGAGGTCGTTGAAGTTAATGGTATAATATCGACATACGACTGTCGTGCTGACATAACCAAGTATCTCGGCATAGTGGAGGACGGAAACTATCAACAAAAGAATAGGTCAATGGTTCTTTGGTACATAATGTTTCGACGTATGTGGAATAAGACATACAACGAGATCCAGGTCCTTATTGATCTTGGACACTACAATTTGTGTCTGGCTTATGAGAGAGAAAGGGCTCTTCTGACTACCTTTTTTTCTAATGAGGAATTCCCTCCGCCCCGGGAATTGACCCTACATATCTGAGCAACGGCGATAACCTCCACCCATCCTAGCTCGAGCATCTCCGACGACAAAGACGCCATCTCTGCCTTGAAACCACACTTTGCTAAAGTCACGGCTATTGACCAAAACAATGGCCACTAAATACCGCAATAGGTGTGATTCCTGCTACAATAAAAATCAGAGGTGCGGGGACCAAAAACCCTCCTGCCAGCGATGCGTTGATATAGGCCTCGATTGCGTTTATAGCTTGCGTAGTCGCAGTGGCCCAAGCTGAAGGCTATTGAACGACTTTCCCAGTCTGCAGCTAATCCTTGGAAAGAATGAGTTTCCCTTTTGTTAGAGGCTGGAGAATAGTCTTGTTTGTAGATAGATGCTTTAGTTACAATATCAGGAGGAGATTTCTCAATCAAGTCCGTCTTCATCTTGCCTGGTACCAAATGTAAAAAATTAAATACCTTTTTATCGTGATAAGGCGTACATACAATAAGAGGCGGCACTCGCAGCTCCCATTCGATGCCTTCACCATATTATCCTTCAGAGAAACCAAGCTTTTTTGAAGGTCTTGTTGCGAAGTCTGAAGAAGCGGCTTCATATAACAGATTACTGGCATCTGCCGTTTACATTAGTCCCTTACCCTTTTCTTGCTATATGAAAATTACACCGCTTCATCAACCCCTGCGAGGTGGCTAGAAGCACAACCTGCCAGAGGTAAACCGGCTGCCGAATCTGCAGGGAACAAAATATAATATTGATCTGGATGAATATGCTGGCAAGGCTCCAGCCACACTGTATGAATCGTGTAAAGCGCAACTCACTAACGCCTTGCCAAGTAGTGCATGGCAGGGGTTACGTAGGCTGGAGGAAGCGTGGGCCAGTGTGGTGCGAGGTCGTTGCGCCACCAGTGTGCGTTATGGCTGGTTCGGACAGGTGTGCCGTGGCCAGGTCGGTAGATGGAATTCTTCCCTGAGACAAGGCCGGCGAGGTATAAATACCCAAACATTTCTTTCATCGCTATCCATAGCACATTCATGTCCGTTCGTATTATCTCATCATTCTCTTGACTTTTAGACACAAATTTCTTCGCCCTGAAAGACTTTGAGACTACCGAATAGTTTTCCCACATTCAATTAACAATGGCTACAACGACGCTTCCAACGTCTTCAACTAAAGCACGTTTATGTTCATAAGTAACACAATCCCCTTTTTTCACTATGCTAACTATGGTTCAGGGGAGCTACGTCGGTAAATACCTTCTCAACCGTAAGATTGGACAGGGCAAGTTTAGTGGCATTTACTTGGGCACTGATGGCTCCCAAGAGGTCGCCATCAAGCTTCAGTCAATAAATGCTAAGGAATCCTTGCTCGAACTCGAACATGAGGCCAACATCTATAAGAAGTTGGCTGGTGGTGTTGGCATCCCTACCATGCACTTTTCTAGACTACCTCATGCCAAGTACTATGCCATAATAATCGACCTCCTTGGACCCAGCTTAGAGGACCTCTTTAACTTCTGCGGGAGAAAGTTTTCTCAAAACACGGTTCTACTCCTCCTTCATCAGCTAATTACTCTAATCGAGTACATTCACACAAAAAACTACGTCCATGGGGATGTCAACCCAAAGCATTTGCTCATGGGCCGTGGGAAGCAAGGCAACCAGGTTAATATTATTGATTTTTACTTCGCTCAACCCTTTGGCGACGAAGACAATGGTACCGCTCATTCTGCATCAATTCATGCCCATCAAGGAATTAGTAAGTCCACATGTTATGTTTTAGTAACAGCACTAATCTCCTTTCATTAGAGCTGTCTCGCGGGGACGACCTGGTGTCTCTTGGAGATACTATGATCTACTTTCTTCTTGGATCTTGCCAATGGCAAGGACTGGTGGGAGAAGGAATGCAGGACTTCGACACAATCAAAAAAAGGATAATAGGCACCTCAACTGAAGCTCTATATCGTATCATCCCTGAAGAGTTTGCTAACTACATGAGATACGCCCGTTCTCTTGGGCATGATGACAAGCCGGATTATACGTATCTCCGCAAAATATTTACAGATCTCAAGTCTGACGGCTCTGTCTATGACTGGCTTATCATTAAAAAGAAGAAGAGCGATCGAAGCTCAACTTCTACTGACAAGCTCAACTTTTACTGACGGCGGTACGAGTACCATCATCTTGGGAGAAAATATGGATACACTCTTGGGATGATTACGGGTTAACCACAATGGTTCGCATGCCCATTTCCTTTATGCGAAACCTCTAAGATGCTGATGCAGTGCAGATGAGGTAGACGATGCTCTTCCTAGACAGGGTCTTGTGGTTTAGCTTCACCAACTTCATGTCGCCCTCTCCAGGACATCAACGACTTCAAGTTCACGACACCCGCCATTACCTATCTTTCCATATTCATTTCTGCCCCCTCGCACATCCTTGTTTCAGCGCTATGTGCGCCGACTCTGTTAGAACCAGCACCTCAGCGAGGCCGAAGGCGTTATCGAGGACATCTGTGCCCGCGACCCTGGCGCCACATATAAGATTCATCGCCCTTTCGGGTTTCTCACCGTCTTGCATTCGTACATCGTTATTCCACGGTATTCATACTCACGCTGCCTTTTTTCTAAAATCGCCATCAAGCTTGGGCTGTCGCTCCCACGGCTGCTTCGTTTCTATAGTTCCAACAACTAACCCGCCATGGCCTTTCCGTCATTTGACCTCCACGAGCGACTGTATTACGGATTCAACACCAACGCCGGCTGGTTTCATTTCCTTTGCCTATTTCAGCTTCGAAGATCTGCGGACAGTCCTGTGGGAGGGAGTATGTTGGGGACCGGGTGACCAACATGTAGCTAGCCCATATGCCCGTACAGGGAAAATGATATTTAATCACCATCACAAATGCACACCCTACCCTCTTGACCATGATTCCAGGATTTCTCCTCCGTCACCGCCTTCCACCACAGACCATCGTAGCAGTAGCGAAAAGGTGCGATCTCCTAAACCCAGACGCTCGTCAGGGATATTCTGAATATCATCAAGGTCAACGCCGTTCTCATCGCATCACTGTTAATAACAACGGACTCGAGCACGCGTGAGCGTAGTTCCTGTGGTGGATGATATTGGACTAGCTCAGAAACATCTCGAGGTTCATTCACTTTTCTCGTCTCATATCATGTAAGTACGCATGTCGACATCGAAGACCAAAAAAATTCAATTGATGGATATAATAACAGACAGTTCTAGGACATATATTGCTCGTTGCAGTGCCCCACCCCGCAGATTTTCCCTTTGCCGCCACGTTGCCTATTTTGTGATCAGTGCCTCTATCAGTCAACGAAAATTCTGAAGTACCGTACAAATCTACTTCACCCATGCCTCCTCGTCGCGTTACATAGCGCGAGAGGACTATCGGAGATCAAAAGATGATGTGCGGCGGCGAAGTCCAATGTTGATATATCAAACCTCGACCCTGAACGAACATCACGTTTGAGTTACCAATTCGACATGACGATGACGACGGGAGCATTTATTTCCCAACTCGAGACTTTGATTGGGAAACTCGAATCGTTGGTTCCGAGTCTTCGGTGCTCTAGTTTGCATCCCTCTGATACCCAGTACGAGAGGCTGGGGGATTTGAGCTCGAGGCTTATTACTGGTGCCACTGATCTTCCAATACAAGTGGCGGATCTCAAGGCCCGACGAGATAAACCATATATCGAGGAAGGCGAGAAACTAATAACCCAGGCACAATCAGCGAAGGACAATATCATAACCACTGCGAAGTTGAAGGACAGAAGAATATTTGCAAAGAATATAATATATTTCTTTAATGGCCAACAAGATTCGATTGTTGATTCAGAAGCAACCAAAACGAGAAAAGAATTAACACGGGAAAGATGCAAGCGCATTTGTACCTTAAGCCCTGATGGGATAATCTCCTGGGCAGTGGCATTTAAGCCTACCATATGGACAGCAAATCTGATGTCAAAGGGTACGTTTGATTATATACTCGAGCATATTCAGTCAAATGGCTATCAACTATGGCCACCCGCTGTATATCATATTCTGAGTGGGTTGGGAACTGAAGAGCCGTTGCGAGAATCGCATTCAGAAAGGGGTTAATAACATTTGAAAGTAAAGAGTTACAAACAGACGACGGACGTGGTATAACTATAAGTAATTATATACCGCTACTCTAGCCTCGCAATTATTGCAAGGTTGGGGGATAACAGAGCTTGATGGCACATGAAAGAAATGATAGTTCGCCCGTGCATCGGTGTACCGTGGTTAGTTAGCTTCTCCTCGAGTTCAAGGAAGGTGTTATGGTGAACAGCCATTCGTTCCTTCTAACTGATATGACTATCTACAACTTTCAAACCCGTATCTTCTTTCTCTCATTCTCGAGTCTCTTCCCTTCATCTTTATTCATTACACAATTCGCATACCTAAGTAGCACACTCACAACTCTCTTCATTCATTACACAACTTGCATACCTAAGTAGCACACTCGCAACTCTCTTCATTACTATTATCTGTATCCTTCACAAATCGCCGTTGGCAGGTTGTAACTTTATATTCCACCCACCAAAACATAAGTGGAATCTACCACACAAACAAGACCAAAACGCAGGTTACCTACTGGCTCGAAGACATAAAGGGAGCAGTGAGCCCGTTTGCACTTCCACTACTGCATTTTTTTCAAGCTCAACGCTCAATCATCTTGATCAACAATGTCTGCACCTACTATTACTAGAATCAGTCCTACTTCCGGCCCTACTACTGGCGGCATAACGGTAGTCATCACTGGCACTAATCTTGCCAGCCCCTCAGCAGTTACGTTTGGCGGCACTTCTGCCATCGTTAACTCGAGCAGCGCAACATCAATCTCTGTCACAGCCCCAGCACATGCTGCTAGTGTAGCCCAGGTCCTCGTAACCACCGCAGCTGGTACCACCACTCAAGCAGTGAAGTTCACTTATGTCACTGTCGCAGCTCCTGTCATTACTTCCCTTTCTCCAACCAACGGGCCAGCGTCGGGCGGGAACACGGTTACGATCAGCGGCACAAATCTTCTCTATACGACTGGTGTCGCCTTCGGTACTACTCCTGCCAGCAGCTTCGCCATCCTTTCCAACTCTCAAGTTGCCGCGGCCGCGCCAGCAGGTGCGGCAGGAGACACAACGGTCAGTGTGACCAATGGAACTGGTACCAGTTGCACTGTACCATACACCTACAATGGGGTAGCCGCTCCTGTCGTCAGCATTGTGTGCCCTACAAGAGGCCCTGCTGCAGGCGGAAACACTGCAGTCATTAGTGGCTCTGGTTTCACTAACGC